>JTDE01002410.1:57103-80058 GCA_014338405.1 Paragonimus skrjabini miyazakii
CAACACCAGGACAAGGTTCTCCGGAAAGTGGTCCACGCTCTGACAAGTGGCGTGAGGATCCTAACAAATACTAAGGATGAAGAGTTGAATATAATTGCGTCCCAATAGGGAAGAGTTGGCTTAAACAGTGCGGGCGTATTGACGTGGAAGCGTGGCGTTGGGCGCTCTTGCATGGTAGTCATTCCGAGACAACTGAGGAAGAAACTGGTAGCAGACTGTCATGAAATGGCACACACCGGATGCACTAGGACATACGATCTGCTGCAACAAAGAGCATATTGGCCAAAGATGAAAGAGGATGTGACAGCTCACGTGCTTGCATGCCAACAGTGTCAGTTACTGAAAAGCGACAATCGGGGAGCCCAACAACCAATACCAGTTTCTGAAGTCGGTGAAGCGGTCACAACACTACTGCTTACCCCTCCACCACCGTTCTATCAAATGTAGCTCCCAAACCCCTCATTTCTACTAATTACCCAGTAGGTCCCACAACAGACATACCTAATCATAATAACAATGCGTCGATAAGTCTGGTCTTTACCCTTCACCCTCAGGTCCCCCTCGTCCCTTACTTAAACCTAGAATGCGAATTAACATAGGTGCTTTCAACATTCGCGCTTCGAAGCTGATATGACAAAAGGCCACTCTCGCACGAACGTTAGATTCGTTGCATGTCGATGTCCGCTGTATCTCGGAGACTAGAATCCAGGACAGTAGTCAACGTATGAAACTAACAGCACCTGTACTGCCTACCCGATATTAATTACACACTTCGGGTGATTCCACGGCCGCCGATATCGGTCAGGCTAGAGTACGTATAGTCATCAGCACGACGGCCATAGTCGCATTGGTAGACTGGATGCCCGGTAACGGTAGACTTTGTGTCGTCCGCTTGATAGGTTCTGTTAAGACCAGCTCCAGACTCAAAACTGTCAGAAATCTTTTCAATGTGTCTGATTATGCTCCAACTGACTACAGTAACGTCGATGTCAGTAACACTTTTTATATGGATATAGCTGCTCTCCGCCGGTCGAAACACGGTTCTGATACAGTCCTTCTGGCCGGAGATATGAACGCTCGGGTCAGCCGCCTAGGTGAGACAGTCTCGTTAAAATGGTGGATTTGGGATAGCGTCAAACCGATCACATAATGACGGGCGATTTTTGCAGTTATGCGCTGAGCATAAGCTACTTTTAGCCAGTACTAGTGTAGTGAAGATGAGCGATCGCAATAAACTACTCACATCAGGGCTATTCAGTAGTAAAACCAGAGCATATATTTTGACATCGAACAAGCCGCAGGAAAAATGCTGGAAGAAACATCGGAGTGCAGCATCGCCCAAAATGGTCCTTGCTATGTAAAGAAACTGAGCGTTGGCGTCTGTGACAACGGAGAAGATCTGGGACCAAGTACCGCGTGCAAATGAGTGGTTTTATTTGTGGTTCTGTTTAAACGCTTAACCCATGTTTTGTTTTCTCAAACAAAAAACCTCTGTGCCACCCGCGTTCTTGACTCCCAACATTAGTCAGAGGTATCGTGCGCACCACTGTTATATTTGGCGCCCTTATTCTGCGAATCAGACCTGATCGCAGATAGATCATATCGCTGTTCGCTGTAGGAAGCCGGGCTCCATTCAAGACTGTCGTTCTTATCGGAGTATAACTTGGATTCCGACTACGCGTCGGTACGGTGCTGTTCCAGTCGTAATTTTACTGCACAACGATCCCGCAGACAACAACGACTGGCTGTTCAGAAACTAACTGGCTCTGTCGTCGGTAAGGCGTACGTACCAAACTAGGTTGGAAAACAGCCTTAGCAGTTCCCAACCTCACAGTTGTTGGATCCAAGTCTGACAGACAGTTCGCGAAGCAGATATCGTGGCACACAGCACGGTGGTTCGTGGGTTAAGCAAGCATTGGATCTCGGAGAAATCCTTGAAATTGTTACAAACTAGAACATTTCTGCTAGCACTTTATATAACACGTTTAGAAGAGATATCTGCAGAAAGTTGAAGAATAGCCGGATCACCAATCGTGAGGTTTAGTTAACGAAGAGAGTTAAGGAAATGGAAATCACTTTTGCTTCAGGGAACACCGGCAAACTTTTTAGGCTTATCCGCGCTACTGGTTCCAGGTGATCGTCTGTCTGTGAAGCTATCAGCGAGGCAAACGGCGCACTCATCTATAATAAGTCCCGAAGGTTAGTACAGTGGGCGGAACACTTAGAGGGTCGATTTGGCTCGCCTACTGTTTCTAGTGTGTTGCCGCCACAAACTTATAATGTTAAACCATGGTCGGTAGATTTATAACAATTCATCAAAAATAAGGTCCGCGATTGCACCCCGGCTCTCAAACGTAACAGGGCTGCTGATCCAGATGATCTCGTGCCGGCATTTTTCAAGGAAGTCAGGGCGGCGACAGCAGAGACCTACACGCAGTTGTTTCAACGAGAGTAGACGACGGAGAACATCTCTCCGTACTCGAGCCACACGATACCAATTCCCAGATTCAAAGATGGAGTCCGGGGAGCTCACGAAAACCACACAGAGGGAGCAACACGCATGGTTTCGTCCTGAATGAGGACGTATTAGTCACACTTTTACTCTTCGCCAAATTCTGGAGCAGCATCTTACGTAACGCAGACTAACAATGGCCGATGATGAAAGGACGTTTGATTCGGTGGGTCGTTCTACAGTTTTAGAGTGGCTGAAGCACAGGGGTCTATCGAATAAGTATGTGAAGATACGGTCGCCGCTTTAGTCGCATACATCCGCTCAGGTTAGGGTTTACAACGAACTGTCTGACAGCTTCAACACCAGCAGCAGACACAAGACTGTCCACTCTCATCATCTTTGTCTACTTTTGTCATAGAGGAAATAATGAGGCACTGCCTGCGGCATTCACAAGATGGCGGCGTGGACCTGTTGCCTGGCAAAAGATTGACTGACCTTTATTAGGCTGATAACGTGGGTACTGTCTGACAACTTTTAAGCAGCACCCTTGTTGTCAACCAAATAAAGATCAATCAACCTTTCGGAATGCGCTTTGTGGCCCTTAAGTGTGAAGTGCTTCTGCAAGATTACTGTGATTACATAGATTTGATGTTGGATGGTGAGGTTGTGGAGGTTGTTAACCGTTTTTTGTATCTAGGAGGCAACATCAACGTCGTTGGCGGTGTAACTAATGAAAATGGAACGTGAATTCCTAAGGCTAGGGCAGTATCCGCTAATATGAGGTACTTCCGGTGACAAATGGGAATCTATCTGAGGCTTAAGGGTATCGTATATAAGAGGATAGTGAATGCTATTAATTTGCGGCTATAAAACGGGCGCTCAGGGTAAAAGACGTGAACCATCTTCAGGTATTTGAATATGGACGTCTGCCTTTGACCTCTCGCATCCGGTGACACCGAGTAAACAACAAAAAGGTTGAGAGGCGGGTATCTGGTAGTGATTGCCAAGCTAGTTCTTTCACTCGATCCTTAAGTTTACACAGACTGAGATAGCTAATTCATGCAGTTAAGGTGCCAGTTAGTCATCTACCACACCGAACACTCTTTGCCGATGTTGCGACCGACTGACGTAGGATGCGAGGTGGACAGATGATGAAATGACGTAGAGAAATAAAAACCACTAACCATGGGGTTGGTCAACGAAAGTCAAGTTCGTCTCCTGGGTTAGGGGACCTCGTGACTCCCACAGTACGTGACTGAAGAAGTTAGGTGAAATGGTAGCTAATCAAGCTCAGTAGCTTGAATGTTGTCCTCATTCGGCCGAGTTATCTGTGAAGTGAGTGCACTTAATGATTCGGAACAGTGAAAACCGTAAGGAAGCCGTCTTGCTGACGACGCCTTACTTCCACTTATAGCAGGGTTATTTGTTCCTATTCGTGATATAAGCATCTTGATGTTGAGTGATTGAATATAGACGTGGATATTTGTATAGTTGAGTCCCCTACTTTTCTTTTTTCTACTTCTATCTTTCTGCACAGGATTTGCTTTTTTCTTTATAATCGTGTGGTAGTTAAGCATAAGTGAGAACCGCCGATTTATTACTGTCCATGACGATGATGAAGCGGTTGTTAGTTAGAAGGACTAAGTCACCTTCATCGGTCCACAAATCGACTGTCACCGTAGTTAGCTGATGGTTAAAATAATTCGATTTCAAATTTAGGTGCGGTGATTCGATGCGAAACGCTTGTACCTTACGCGTGTCTGATAACCACCTGGTTCAAACTACTGTAGGGTACAAATTAATTTGGAGATAAAGAAAAACCGAGTAAGTAGCAATCTACTTACGCGTACCGCATATGGTTAACCACAAAGTATCAGAGAACGACAGTTAAGCAGCAACTAATGACGCAAGACATTAGAATCGGTCAGGACTCAGTTTTACTTATTACTTTCGATTTTCACTTGCAGTTTGATAGAAGGTTTTAGTTTAACATCGGTGAACTAAACAAGTTTACCCAGTCCTTTATATTTGCAATTTAGGGCTTGTTCTGAACTTTCGTGGAAGGCACTGAGAGGATTCTGCACATGAGGACGGCTAATAGGTTGGGTGCATCACACGTGGAGACAACGTACCAACTGACCGGCTCTTTGGTTGAACTGTTGTAACCACGTGGTAGTTCGTACCGACCAGGTCTTGACATCAACAATCGCAGTGGCCAATCAACATGCGTGCCAGGCTCTACATTCTCGTCCAGTGCGCTGTTGGCCTCCTCACGACATGCGTCTAAAATCCAATCAGTATGCAACATTGGAACACGACCCAAAGTGGCCAAGGCTTGAAAATATTTCAGTGTGCGACAACAACCCGGAGCCACAAGAGCCACATGAGTGGTGATCTGGCTCAAGCTGGTGTGTTGTTCACTTCCCCACACTGGACTGCCATTATTCGCATGAAGCGTACGAGGAGAAAGTTGCTTTGCAATGTGACCACCACAGGCGAGCACCAACTGTTCCAATGTGCTGCGATCCACAACCAGGCCTGAAATGCACGGGAATGGAAACAGAAAGCAGTGGTTAGCACAAGTTGTCAAATACAAAACCGGATGTTGACAGCTGTAAAAATTCGTCCATTAACCTGAAGATCCGACTGACTCCGATGACTGAATATGACCGGTAAGGATGAGTGTCCAGCCCGAGAACACCCGAGGACCAGGAGTTGGAATGCTCAGTGTTCGACTGAGCGATCTGCGGAGGAACAGGGAAGTAGACGAATCGGCCGGAAGTGGCAGGACACATGCGTCCGAAGACTGTCGATTGGGGGGATCTACGAGAAAGTGAGACAGAATGAGAAGGATGAATATAAAATGGGGGAAACAAGACACGCTGAAAAGAACAACTCACGCTGGCGAAATAACTATGCCAGTGAGGCACGTGTTTAACACCTACCACAAAATGAGGCGTGCGCATCTCTATGATATACTCGACTGGCCAGCAAACCACACAATAATCGTGCCATCACAATTGGACTTAACACCTTCAGTGAAGAAGCCAACGTTTGTTTGTGGAATATCGTAAACGCCACCATAACCATCCAATTCACATCATACGTGCTGTATAGTTGAGTGAACAGAGAACTGTGAATGAGTTGATTTACCTATCGGCTGCATCAGAGCTTAAAGACCTAGAATGGAGTCCCTTAAGGCTCGAATGGGCCTATTATCGGGCCTATTATCGCCACCTAGCGTGCCGTAAGTTCTCAACGAGCACAGAATATTTTTCCGAAAAAATCTGCCATATCAAAGTGACAGGAAACAGATAATTTCGAAACAGATATGGTATTAATGTATTATGTTCGAAATCAATTACAACAAAGTACAAAAATTCGCCTTAACCGGCCAGAACTCCATAAATACCATGTACGTAATTTCACATTTCATCTGCCAGAACACATATCCATTGCACACTTTGTTCATTGCAGTGCCGATAGAAACTAGGAGAATAAAGCTAGAAATATGAAATATACTGTGGAAGATAAAGCGATAATGCAATGACTCGGTACGTCAACTTATTCCGTAGGTTCTGAATCCATCATAACCGGTAATAGGAGTTTCGTTGCATCTCTTTAGCGTCTAAAATTCGGGGTAAACGTTTTAAAATCCAATTAGGTGGATTGTAATAGCGATTAATTTTGAAATTCCGAAATAAGATAGCCGGCACAATCACCAGGACAGAAGAATACTTCCAACAGCTTGAAGTTTTATACTTATCACATCATCGACGTATTAAATACCAACAGGCAATTCTCTAACTTGTGTGACAAGGGCATCTGTTAACTAGTTCACATCAAGCTTTATACGGGGCGATTCGTAGTTACGCCGACGCGCTTGTCTTCTAGTAGGTGACCTGTGGAGCTAGTTACTAAAAGGTCAATGAGTTAACAGTTTTAAAAGCTAAAAACTGATGATGAAGTTCACTGTAATTGCCTGAGGATTGTTGTCTCGGAGACAGTTTTGAAGATAACTTCGAACTCACGCCAGGCAAAAACGTTCACCAGAATGAGACCAAGTGAGGTGGATGAGTGATACCTACAATTTTGAACAAGTGAGCACACGTTCAAGAGATTGCACGCAGGGAGAATTAGAAATCGACCTAGGGGATGACAACGAAATAAACGACGAGCTTTTGGGATACATTATTTTTACCGTCCATTTATTTGAACAAGTAGTTTGCGAGACTGGGCCATTTCTTAAACTCGTCAGTCGCACAATGTGAAACATAAGCATTACAAAAATCGTGCAATAAAAGGATAAACGCACAGGGTCTGCGTGTATATTAAAGCCGTGGCGGATCCAATGTCGAAATCAATCCGTTTCGTGCAGACCGACAACCAGCATGACCTATGTAAGTTTGCGCAAACGACAAATACTATTAAGCCAGTTCACAGTGAACACTGAGCTTGAACTCAGGCAGTGATCAATTCTTAGATGCTCAGTAAGCGAAGAAAAACCGTTATAAGAATGTTCACCGATTCGTATGATTGACTAAGTACTGTACGATAATGATTCCAAAGTACGTACATTTATTCTCGCTTGAAACATTACATCAGTGTTGTTGGTGCGTCAGTGTACGAACAGAGAACAAGTTTGGTCACCCCTTAGTGTCCTATCGATTAGTATGAGGAACACCAGTTGCCCGTACAAATGTTCAAAAAGCCCTGCTGATTAATAGTCATCAATAACGACTGTGTGCACAAAAGCAGCGAACTATGACGTCGAAATAGCCGTAATTTTCATGAACACGCAGGCATTACACGTCTGCGCTTTATCTCGGGATTGTTGCCATGCTTGGGTTATACGACTGAGGAGAGTAGGGGAACTGAGACCAGCTCACAAAGGGACATATTTGATCCACACACGTATTCCTTTTTGCCATACGCCGTGTTAACCAGACTCGATTTTATTGGAACAGCGACTTCCAACATGGGCTGCATACATATAATAACGACTCAGTCCAGAAAAGTAGTAGGAGTTCAAAATGCAAACCCGAGAATAGATAATTGCATTGTCAAAAACGAATTAAAGAATCACTTAAACCCGGAGATTAGGATAACTGACATACCCGAAAGATACAGCACATCTTGAGCAACCAGGTGGTCCACGTTAAAACAGGCGCATGGACGCACCTGAGCAGGTAACCGTTACTTAACACCAGGCTGCCGGTAGAACCACATCGTTCAGCCCGAATCAAGTCAGCGGTTGTTCGTAGCCCCTGAGACGTGTTACTCGGACTAAGTAGCCAGCATAATGGTTACAGTAGGCGGTTGGTAAAGTGCACTGCAAACACCTCACAACAGAATCATGAGGAACGAAAACAATCTGGTAGTACACCCATTAAACAAATGATGTGGTAACGATTGACTTGATTAAACATGATGAGTTTGCTAGTGAGAACCGGTAAAAAAAGCACGACAATTTTGAAATAAGTGGTCAGGATTTAACAGCGGTGATGTGGTCCGCACACCTGGGATTGAAATGCACAAAAGCAGTATCAAAAAACGGAAGAAAATACGGTTACTCACTGTGTAGGTTGGCATGCTCCTCGATCGGTTTCAAACAGCGTGGTGATTTCTGAATCAAAGTCTCATCCATGCGTTGTTTTTTACTGGCCACATTCAAATCCTTAGGTTGTGCGGGCGGAGTGGCACATCCATGAGCACGCTTTGACTGCTTCAGGGATGTGCCGCGATCGGAGAGATCACGGAAAGTGCACAACGGGCTCTAGTACAATAAAGCACGAATGAAAGTAAACTCATCTAGTCCGGCAGTAGACATTATCGTCATTATCATCCAAAATTGTAATACATTACTGTTTGTTCGCTCTCAAATGACACAACCATGAAGAAAAAAAATAAACTATAGTCAAGAAGAAAAGAGGAAGGGAACATGACTACAAAACAAATAAACCTACACAAACATTCAAAATCGGGATGCCTTGTAAACAACCGAACTACAAATAAAGGTAAGGTATCATCATCAGGACAATTTTCGTATGTTTTTCACTGCCTCGCTGTATTAAGTGCACTTACTTCATAGACAACTCAGGCAAACAATGACAACATTCATAGCACTCAGTCCGATTGGCTGTTATCTCACCTAGATCTTCGTGCACAGTAACACACGCATGTTTAATTGGTGAGGTCAACCTTCGCTAATTAATTGATCAAATGATTAATTAATCTAACTGAAACAAAAGAATAAATGTACCACAAGAAAACGACTGATAGTTGAAAAGGTCAATACACTACCTGGCCTGCACTTGGAATGCAGATAGTGTAAGCACGTCGACAACAACTGTACGGAATCATATGTAAAATCTTTCTGTATTAAGTCCATCTTTGTCATATATAAAACTGGAATCTGCGTATACTTTTTTTTCAGTTGGCTTTACAACAAAGAAGCATCAGTGTTAACGCAGGATGCATTATTACCGATGATAATCTTCGGCATGTATCGCGTACGACTCAATAGATTTATACAATTAAAAGTTCAGCACAAGTGTAACATAAATCAACAAAAATAGTAATTAAAAAAAATGTGTCGTAAAAAGAACTGAACTGTGTCAATTTGGTGTTCTTACTAACCATCTCATGGATACGACAGTGATATACCAATAAAAAGACCATAGTTCGCAATTATAAATACATTTTCACAGAAGACTTATCGAGAGATGTGTGATTACCCAGATATCATGTGTGTTCCGAAAAACCGAGATACTGTAACACTTAATGGTATAAGCATTAAGTAATGTCGAGGGATGCTACACATAGTCAAGATGTCACAATTGAGAATGAGTGATAGAAAGCGCACTGATTAACGTAGCGGTAGTCAGTCACCGAGTGACTCATGTACAATCGTAAAGTTACGCCCTCCCACCTGATCCACTTCGGACAGTTAGTCTTGTTAAAATAAGAAGTTTGTCTTTCTGGGGCAGCTTTTGTTTGAACCGATTGTGTTTGAAAACCACACAATGAATTGTATCAACAGGTCGAAGGAAGGTAGTATGTTTGGAAATAAGAAAAGTAATCCAAATTCCTAGTAATTTGTATACAGGGGTACAATCGTTTTTAACAAACCGATACCAAATACACGAAATCGTGCTCCTATTAGTCAAAATGGATACCCACGGAAGTTTATCATAAGACAGTGGAAAAAACGTTACGTGCCACGGGTATGTTCACTTAGAATAAGAAACTACTGATGTCACGAATCTCAGTCTGTTTTATACAGGTGTTACACTACATGGTATTACACAGGAACATTAATATGCACTAAAAAAAACTGGGAAAGACACGCACTAAACGGTTTCTGTCTCAGAGGATACGGAACAGTTCGAATAACCAGGCTATCGAATAGAAACAAGGCTGATCACGGGCCACGTCGTTAAAACTTACGGACAATGGTTTCGATGCGCGAGAATGATCAGTGTCCGAAGCGTATTCACGCCGATCAGCCTGGTCCTCAGCGGCAGCGAGACGAGTGACTGGTGTAACCCAGCTGGTTCGATAACGTTTGACCTTGGCCTGACGCTTACTGAACAACACATTGGCCAAGCTGACCTGCATGTAAGCGATCGTGCGAACAGTTGCATGAAGTCAAAAAACGAGGAGTGAACACATTGTGCATTGAGGTGGTTCGGCGAAATCGTCTCAAATAAGCAACAGAAAGCTACATGTCAAACATAACATGAAAATAAACCGAAATGCCACAAGAGTGATCGGCTGGCACTGGAGCCAAAGTAGCCAACGTTTAACAGAACGTGCAACTGGTCATACCGAATTTGCTGGTATGCAGTGGACGAATGGAAAAGGATAAATTTAGATATTAAATAAAAAATACATCCCGGATGAGAGTGATAAATGAAAAACAAGATGGGTTTAAGGATGTTTTGGGATATTCTTATAAGCTCCTCATATATTAGCAGGTTAAAAAATTAGTAGTTTTTATGGCCACACCAAAAAGAAGGTTGGGAAAACGAACCACAGGATTGGTCGATTTTCGTTTAACGGGTCACATTTCGAATAAAACATTCAGAGTAGGATCGTTCAAGACAGTCTACTTCGGCGAAAAAAATAACCGGGAAGTATCAGAAATTCCACTGCTCCAACAGACAAACCCATTTACTTTCACCTTCTTCTTCTTCCTCCTCCAGTCAAACCAACCAGTGAACACCAGCACTTTTAATGCCAACAGTCTCCGACAAATAGACCAGCAAGCTGTTCTGGGGAGCATCCTCTTCGTTTTGGAACTGGATGTGTGTTGTCTCTTAGATAAGGTTTTATGATCCTGGAGTTGGCATTAATACTGAAGATCAGCGATTTTTCCTGATAACCTCGAATCTTGAAATCAAGTTGGAGTGTGGATTGCTTATTGTTCTAATGCAGACACGCCAGAAATATATTTCTGCTGATTCAGTGGAACACCTGAGAATACACCTTCTGGTTCCCTTTACTCTGAACACAACGAAGACCGCCATGGACAGAAACGCGAAATTACGAAAAGTTTGTGTAAGAACCGTGAGACACACTTTTCCTAGCGAGCTAGAGAGATGGAGAAGACATTTTTACTGGGAAATCTGGAAGCTGTTATTCCCGATTTGTGAATGAAGTGACTATCGACAATATATCAGTTAGACTGAATGTGAAGGAGATGGCTCAAATTCACAGCTTTTTGCAGCGACTTAATCAGTTGGCTGAGCACTTTCAGGAACAATCCAACTGGTCTGAAAAAATTCATTCACAATGAGAATGCATGGCCAGTTATGAAGATATCAACGAACCTCCGTCGGAAACTAGTGGCTTTGGAGCTCAAATTACTTAAGCCTCAGATTCAGACCTATCTTGTGCCACTTTTTCGAAGATGGCAATAAAGGATTGTTGTATAAATTGACCACACTTCTTTGTTCTCTAGCGGAGATTGAAAAAGAGTCTAGTGACTGGTGCATATCAATAATCCTTCTCATTCTCAAAAAGGTATGAGGTATTAACTTTGCCTCAATCGTATCTAAGGTTTCCGAGGGTCTCGTAATACGGCAAATTCCGAAACACGAGGAGAACCAGATACAACGAGAACAAGCGGGCCTCTGAACAGGTCGTGGTTGTACCGATCATATCTTAACAATTCGAAAAACATTCGAGCATCGACAAACTTTCCTCGGTGCAGAGTGAGCGGTTACGGGAGGTCGTTGGAAGCTTTCTTCGCCTCAAATGGCGTTCAACAGAAGTGTCCGACTTCCCCCTTCTTTTTAGCTCTGTAACAGATGACATTTTGGAAGAGGCATTCAGCGGTCCTGAGGACCTCGGAGTTGAGTTTCTGTTAGATAGTTGACTGACAAAACTGCTTTACGCTAGTACTTCAGCATAGAACATGCATGCCGGTTGGATGAGATGACAGATCCGTACGTTATGAATGTTGTACCTTCAAAGTGTAGCGTTATTGCAAGATAGCATTGACACTGATTTTTGTTACTGCAGGTACGTCGCTCGAGATTTCTCATAGGTATACTTAAGTGGACACTGTCATCTCATGAGCGTCTACTATAGTTGGGTAGTGAAAGCGTATATTGACTTCAGTAACCTTGGCCACTTGTGCGTTCGAAAGGACATTCATCTGTGGATCAGAAGCTTAGTTCATTCGGGTGCGTGGCACAAAAACTCGTGATATTCGGGTACCGTCGTCTTCGCTGATTAGTCTTTAACACTTGGGCTCCCTGGAGAAAAACCAGGACAGTCCACCGACACACACTTGGGGAATGTGCAAGTCCGCGACAGATAACCAAGGTAAATAAAAGTGCACAATCTTCGTAGGTAAGGTCACGTGCTCCGCATGTTGACACGGTGTCTGTCGCACTACGTAATGTTCATTGTGGCTGCTAGTGGTTGAAAGAAATAAAAAGGTGGCCAAGCGATGAAGTGGTCACCAGCTACGGAAGTATCGATCACCCACTGTACAGGGTTCGTACATGCAGAAAGCAAGATGGTGCTACGTGCACGTATAAACGTCTAAGAAACGAAAGCCAGTCAGTGTGGTGGGGACAGAAGGGAAGTCGTGCGCGATGCCGTACGTAGTCCAGTTCAGCATGTCGGTTGTTGGATAAAACACTAGCGAGGGCTTTGTTAACAGTGGTATAAACGGGAGACATGATGAAGAATGCACCACAGATTGCGTTGCAAGAATCCACCTGGAAACCAGCTCAGTAGTTTTCTACAATACGGCAGTCGATCCACCAAATACCAATTTCTCCGGTATTCCAACCCATGCGGTTGTTTCAAATGAAAATGACAAGAAAACCCCAGTTGGACTTTGTGTAGTGGTTTCAAACAGCTGCATTCTGACAAGATATCTTAACCCGCAAAGGCTGCATAACATATGAAGTATTTTTCTGGATTTCTTTGTCGAAACCTTTATAACTTAGATCCCGAACGACGAGATCATGTTTATTTTCAGTAAGATGGTGCTTAAGCTCATTATACGAAATATGTTCAGTTGTGGTTGAAGCAACAATTTCTTCAGAGGTGGATCGGTCGGAGTGAATTTGTCGAGTGGTCTTCATGACCACTTGATATAACTCAGTCAAATCCCCCGTTACGGGATAAAAATGAAGTTCATGGCTTACAGTCCGTAACAACCATCCACGAAAAAGGAAACATCAAAACATCCCTATTGAGTGAGCCAAAAACCGCCTATCGGAGTATGATACAGAGAATTAAAAAATGCACAGAAAATGAGGGGCGCAATTCCGAACAATCGTCTCAGTGAAGTTTCTTCGGGAACTCGAAACAGCCCTTTTGAGGACCGCATGGAGCGGTTTACTAACCTCTTTTTATAACCTGTTTATTTAAATCAAGGGTAATTAAAAAGCTAAGCACCTGAATCGACCGCCAAATTGCAGAAATCAGCTAAGGTAACTTACGGCAGGAAACCTGAAGACACGACTGGACAGTCAGTGACACATTTTTTTACACACGGAACCAATTCCTGGAAACCGCTGCTCTTAATGTATTAATATCACAACCACCGGTTTCAGCATGTCTTGTTGACGGAGCTTGAATTCATCGCGCGTACTTCTAAAAACGAAAGCCCAAATAAATTAGCAATATCAACTGATGCTCTATGGAATTCAGTCAGCTCCATCAACGAGACACTGTTACAAATAGACCAACATACAAAATCTAACGTGCTGTGTGAAGCCTGAACTTGATGGTGAGATAGACGTTGTCCGGTGACAGAACACAAAGGTAGACTGGCATCTGAAGTTTATACCAGTGGAATGTTGCAATCCACAACATTCATCCAGTACTGAGAAGTCTGAAACAAACATTGAGCCGGATCACTGTGATCCACTACAGTAGCCGTCAAAGGCTCTTATGCAGCTGACCTAAATCCTGTGTTTATCTCTCTCCCCTATCAAATTAACTGGCCGCTGCTTTTCGTGCGTTTGCATATGTAAATGTCTACCTGCGTGGTTAAACCTATCACCCTGGCAAACGGTCTGTAACACGCCATCGATGTCACTTTGTAGATGCCTTCTGTCCGATTAAAGAGTTCGCGACCATGCACGCGACCCGTTGGAAAAGCTCTCGGATATCGTAGTGTCCCAGTCACTGATAAGCTACATCCAAAAAAATGTCAGTACCTCATTTTCTCTATTTTCAAGCTCCAGTGTTTTCTGCTTTCTCCCTTCTTTTTTTCTTCTCTTATTCGTAGCCCTTTTTTCCATTTATTAGTTTGCAGCTTTTTGGATGACAACCCGATCTGTAGTACTCACGGATATAGCTTACAGCTGAAAATGATCACGGTGGTGAAAGAAACCGGGAAGTGACCACAGGTTAATTTACCACACAGTAGCTATGTAATCAACAAACATTGACAATCGTTTACATAAGCACTGTTGACGTCCCGCATAGTTGTGATCATAATACACAATTCTCGATAACGACACCACATTACGGTGCCGATTAATTAAAGAAACAAACCTGGTCACCGCGGTGGTTCACGTCGAGCAGATAAAAAAGGAAATCACAAGACTTAAGATTCATGAGAAGTTTACTGATTAGAGTGGGCTGAAAACGTTCACGGACCCTACATTCTGCGTTAAAAAGCTCGACAGATGGACAGTATAATGGTGTGAGTCAAATTCTGGAGTCGTTGATTCTGGGTAGGATCCCACAAGAGAAACTCAACTCCCGTTGTCCTGCACGTCAGACTTTGAATCAGAGACTCGAGGTGGGGTCTCTAAAGTAACCCTTCGACAGCATAAATGACCGGAAAGTATCAGAAACTATCGTTCTTCCGACAATGACGTTGTTCATTCATTATATTTTTTTCCTTCTGTTTCGACTCTCTTTTTTTCTGCCTTCTTGTCCCCCTTTGGTGATAACGTTTTTCTGATGATGAAACAACTGGTAAATATTGACACTCTCAACGTCCGCAATTCCCAGCAAGCTGTTCAAAAAGCAAACATCGCAACAACTTTTTCAAACCCAGAACTTCACGTGTGTTGTGTGTCGAAGACACGAACCAACGATCCCAGCACCGTTATTCACCTGAGCCTACCTCCAGATAACTGTCGATTCAAAGCGCGACTCTCTCACACTCACTGTTGCCACCGAAGTCAAACCTCATGATCAGCTTGGAGCTGAAATTGAGATGGCAACGTGCCGCAATAAGTGGAGCATCTGCGTTTATACCATTTTTAGTCCTTCCATTTGGCAATGAATTTATCCATTTTTAGTAAATTTCTCTTGAAGGTCGTTTCATGTCACCGTTGTAATCAGTGATGACCCGAGCTACAGTACCTTCTGGTTAGGCTCATGACCACCGAGAATGAACGAACTTGACGGTATAACGGTCTAGTAATGGGGATTGGGAAAATCAGAAAACAAGTGATAAAGAATAAACACACAGAAAAATCTCATATTAGAGGCAGATATAGAAGATCCAAGGCGATTCTGACAAACACTCTGTCTCAAGACCCGAACTGGTTTCCACAGTGTCTACCAAACTCATGTTTGAAGATACCAACGAATGATACTACCACAACACTGCGTTCATCCGGAGGTTGAATGGGTATTTCTCACAAATCAAGCGGCTCAGTTGATGATGTGGCTTTAAACAACGTTACCACATACTGTTTGTGAACACAGGGAGATTGTAACATTTGAAAACCAAAGCCTCAGCAAACTGGAGAGTATTTCCAGTTGTTCCGAAAAATCACAGTGAGTGAGTCAATAACTTTGACTTTGTATCCTGTTCACAGTAAGTGCTTTGCTGGATATCGTCTGTAGGCTTGTATACAGGCGCTTGGTATTTCTGGCTAAGCTTATAGTCATTTAGGAACAGGCTTCATGGTACGGGCAGCCAGTCGTTACATTCATGTAACTGAAAGCTGTTGCTTGGGTTGTGTAGATATACAAACACGAAAAGTTTAAAAAACGTAAACCGACCAATGGAAGATTTTACTGTTTCTCTACTGTCACACATAACGGGCGTTTGGATTCGGTCGACAACTAGCAGGAACTGGCAACAACGCTTGTGAACCCAACTGTGCAGACGATTGGGGAGGTTTAGAGACCACCGACCTAAAGAAAACTAACGACATCAGAGCAATGCCATGACGGGAGCTCCTGTCATGATGCGGATAATTAATGTTTCACAGCTAAATTTTTGATGAGGAGAAATAACATCAGAAAAAAACGTCACACTCACGTCGGGACTGCACAAAAGCGATTTTTGCTGGGGACGGTCGACACTTCTAACAGTCCTCTTTTCCCCAGGGGAGTTGCCCTTGCGCAATGCTGCAGTCGTGGATTCCGGCAGTTGACCCATCGAACGTAACAGAGTAACTTGTGAATGATGTATAGAGACATCTTTCCGGCCCAAACTTCCACAGCATAGCACACATGAAGAAGAAAAATAGAACGAGAAAAACGTTCAAACGACTGCACTACAGTACTCAGCTTCTACAAGAAAGTGGCACAAGTCCAAGAAGAATGATGTACGTCGGAATTAATGTTTACGTCCGAACGGTACAGTGTAAAATGTACATTACGCATTCATAGACTAACTGTGCTAACTATTTTGGGCAAATCATGTAGCTTTCCACAAGAGATAGAAAAATCCCGACAAAACTATTTAATTGTATATGGTTTCATTCTTGCACCTGACCACTGCATATGAAACCGACAGAAAATAAACTCCATGTAATCTCTTAGTAATGTGCAATTACTTCTATTCGACATAGCTTAAAGGCAATCAAATTTTATCCGTAAATTCAACTCTTTGTGCATTTGTCCGTGATTGTGACAACTTCCTATAACTCATTGAAGATTGATTTTACACATTACCTGTGCAACCTCAAACGTGTACCTTTGGAAAATGCATTAGGTTCTACTATCAACTGTGAATAATACAGCTGGGTATATAGCGTTTTAAAGTAAAGTTGAAAAGTTTACGCAAATACCAAAATCGAACGAGGTGGTGCAAACACTGGAAACCCTGGTTTCCATTAACTCATCATTTTTACATTGACAAGGAGTACTGATTTTCGAAAGGCTAGAGGAACGTCCCAGTAATGCTTCTGCAACCTAATATCGAAGTTTCTGATTATTTATGACCACATATAACATACGTAGGACATACCATTAAGGGGATAATATTTACTTATATCCAGGTTTGAAACAGTGACATTTGCTTTTAGCAGTTTACTTATAAAATCAATTCAACGTTCGATTGGTTTCAGTTCTGTTAATCTACAAAATTTCCCTGTAAAATCTCAGGATAGTGAAGAAAACTAAGTTCATGAGTATCATGTCACTATGTAAAACATGCCCTCAACGATGTTATAACTAATCCTCGTTCTAAGAATGGCTAATACCGAAGTTTATTCGTGAGACGCGTTGGGAGTCAAGTGACTTCGGAAAGCAACAACGTCATCATCATCACAGACAGCAATACATCAGTGGTTCACAATGATGCTTAACTGCCACACAACCACGAAGAAGAAACAAACCCTGTTTAGGTAGAGAAGAAAAAAAGGGAGAGGGTAGGCGACCTAACCGCTAAACATAGTTACGTCTACATTCAAATATACAACATCAAGGCGCCTACACCTTGCAAACAAACAACCGAGCTGTACGTGAAAGTAAGGCGTCATCAGCAAGACAGCTTCCTTACGGCTTTCACTGCCCCGCGTCACTAAGTGCACTCAATTCACAGACAATTCGACCAAACAACGACAACATTCACGCCACTGAGCTCGGTTACCCGCCATCTCACCTAACGTCTCAAGCCACCGACTCTGTGAGTCGCGAGAGTTCCAGCCCGGAAGACGAACCCGATCTACAGTAGCTAACCCCTTCGTGAACGATTTCATTCGTCTACACCAGGTCATCATCTGTCCACCTCGCACCTTGCGCCCATCGACCGCAGCGTCGGCAAACAGTGCTCGGTGTGGCAGACGACTAGCTGGCATCTTTAGCATATGACCTAACCATCTAAGTCTGTGCAAGTGTAAGGACTGAACGAAAGAACTCGTTTGACAATCAGTGCTAAACACCCGCTTCCTAACCTCCTCGTTACTCACTCGTTGATGCCACCCGATACGAGCGACTGAACGCAGGCATCGGTGGTCAAATACCTGAAGACGGTTCAGGTCTTCTACCTTGAGGGGCCAGGTTTCGTTGCCGTAAAGTAATACAGCCCTCACTGTTGTCTGATATATGCGACCTTCAAGCTTCAGAAAGATACCTTTCTGTCGCCATAAGTGCGTCAGATTAGTAAACACCGCTATAGCCTTGGAAATACGCGCCTCTATTTCATTCCCTACACCTCCGCCGCCGCCGCTGATGCAGCTTCCCAGGTATACAAATCGGTCAACAATCTCCATGATTTAATTATCTAGCATTAAACCTACGTAATCACAACAATCTTGCAGAAGCACTTTGCATTTCGAGGCTGCAAAGCGCATTCCGAAGTACTTAGCAAAACGTGAAATTGCATTTAGCGTTGCTTGCGCCGCCTGAAAGTTGTCAAACAACAACACCTTATGGTCAGCAGAATCAAGATCAGTCAGTCTTTCATCAGGTAGGAGGTCCACACCAGCATCTTGTGACTGCCGGAGACAGTCCTCCATTATTTCGTCTATGACGAAATTAAACAAAAATGTTGAAAGGGGACAGCCTTAACGAACGCCGCTCCTATTGCTGAAACTGTCAGACAGCTCACCGTAAACCCTAACTTGAGCCGAAGTATGGGAGTAAAGCGCCGACAGTATGTTCACATACTTGGTCGGCACACCCCTGCGTTTAAGCGACTCTAAACGTAGTGGAAAATTATGTAAAATTCACAGGAACACTACGCTAAATACGGCTTTGATGCATCTCAGGTCGGCAAGCAGACCTTAGTGTGACTAAGGATAGGTTGGCATCTTGATAGTTTCTTCAAAATCAGTACAGCTTTGGGGTACGAATAAGTGGGTATGTTTGTAAAGAGCTAATATAAACTAAAATCTTGTAAATGGTTCACCTTATACAGTGGGTCCGATTGAACGCATAAACCGCTTTCCAGGAGTCTTGAAAATGCTACAACTGAAGTCTTGTAAGCGTAACTTCTAGGTTTCAAGGCAAAGGCGCTTCAAGCTACACGAAACTGTCCACTCCTTATAAGTATGAATGTTGCATGAGCGATCAACATCTCCACTACTTAGATATACAATGAAATCAATAAACTCAATAACGTCGCCGCCAATCTACGGCCATATGAACACCGGTGTGATTATGGCAAACAACTTTCTTTCACTCAGCTATGTTGAACAACAGATAAAGATGAAACACACAGAGTTTCATAATAACGGCGACATTGGAAAGAACAATCATCTCCAAAGAGAAAGAGGCAACTAGAAAATAATGATGAAAACAGGATGGAATTTGAAGTTTTTACTGATCCGCGACATCAAAAATAGGGTGCCTTTCGCTGCTACGGGTCACTTCCGTCATCAGGTATAACAAGAGAATAACATAGGAAATGTGAGCATGACTTTCGAACAAATATCACGAACTCAAACGAGACTACCCTATTCCGATCGTTGAATCTGACAGATGTCATGCCAAACGCTTCAAACATATATGAGCAAATGCATATTGCTTGTGTGGTTCGAAACAGTGATCACGAGTCAGACTGTCAGAAGCGATAGGATTAAACTAATTCCAGTTAGTAAAACACAGAGCTCCAGTACACAATGTTCCTGAAGCATAACGGACAAATTCCCACAGAATGCACAAACACACAAATAACACCATCGTCAGTAAATAAACAAAATGCAACCGAACTACATCAAGTCGCATCGGCAAACTCACGCTTTGCGTTCACCATTGGTACGACAGTGAACCAAATACGGTAAACGAGAGTCCATCAAATGTGCCTCAATCACGCAATCAGCCCAGAATTCCCCACTATTCGACCAATCTGCATAAACCTGAAACGAAAACAGGTACGACAGTGGGATGATGTGGCAAATGAAACAGTACGAGTATCCGCTTTGACACCCAAAAGATCAGCACCAAGAAAACAGAATTCAACATTTTGACTACAAATTAGGAGTACCGTTAGAGTTTAATTTTTACAGACATCTCACGAGACAGATACATTTGTTACGAGCAGCTCAGATAGGCAAAGTCTGATTAAAAAAAGGAAATCTATACAAAACTCACACCGGGTAGCCCAATGAATTGAGACGATACCGGTTAAGCTGATTTAGATCACTCAACTACTGTCACCATCTACACTCCACGACAAAAGTATAAGGCCATTCCAGCTTTTGGCAACAGATCTCTTATCAGCAAATCAATAGTGACCGTTTTTGGCACTACCAGAGCCAATGCGGTTTTTTGTGTCCAATGAAATCGTTCAGAATCATTTCGTCAGATTGTGAATGGTACGTTACATTGCGAACACGATAAGTTCCAAGATGTAAGAACTACTGGAACAAATGAGATCCAAACTGGAAGTGAGGATTCACAGTTACACCAGATGAAATCCATCAGGCAAAGGAAATGGATGAAAGTGTCTGCGTAATAATGTCATAAATCGCAAGCAAAAACTCCGCCCTCAAGTATATCCATCGGCGCAATTGTAATTAGAAGACAGCATGCCAATTCTGTGCGAAAACTCTTAAGGAAGACGAGTAACACGTACAAAAATGAAATAAAAACAAACGCGGTGAAAACTGTATGACCTTTCTGTGCACCACTACAGTACAGAAAAAAAGGATAACTTCGTTTCAACGCTTCGATACATCCCAGCGAACACATTTCCAAAGAAGATGTGATAAGAAAAGACACACTTCTCTTCAAGTGATAAACTGAAGGCGACAAAAACAAGCGAAAGCGATGGACCTTCTTTTTGTGTTGCATTGACAACAGATGTCAGTCAACATCAGGCTCGCTCGACATTGCAGAACAAAGATCGAACTCGGTAGTCATGATTATAGAACACAGGTGCTGCGTACATGGTCCATTCGCGAATCTATAGTGTTACTAACTACACACAATAGACGACAATCGCTAAAATACAATCATCTTCCACACAATGTCCTATTTAACTTGACACTGAGTAAACAAACTACAGTGATCCTAAATTTCTTTTACTGAACCAGGAGTGTTGGGTTCGATGCGTCATTAGCCATTTCTTGTCTAGGTACGCACAGCTTCGGGGCCGAGCGGCCATATGTAACCATGTCGTAGTATCACCACAAACGCTAGATAGGCCAACGTCAACTGGTTCATTGCATGTTTGCTATCTATTAATCAGAACCCATTACAGACATTTCAATGGCACATCTTCAAATGCGACCTTCACCAATGTACAACGTAGCCATCATACAATCCACATACGAGAGTCACAAGTAATTTTCCTCTAAAATGCTAAAAACAACCTGAGTAAATGTGACTGTGGTAAACCTCATAGGTGCACGACAATTTTGATAATTTGCACCAGGTGGCATCGAGGAAGCGTTAAAAACTGGCTGTACGAGCGGTTTTAAACAGAAATCAAAGTCATCTAGACGTACTCTGACATGAATGCACACCAAGCGAACTAAGCCTTCGTGGTGCTGTGTTCATGTTTGCCATCAACAGTTACCGAGCTTTCGATGCCCTCTTTGCTATGTGCGTCTGATACACTATCTAGACTCCTTACGTGATTCGTTGTTGCCGTTGAAGTGAACTCTGCTGGTTGTTTTATTCCGGGCCAGTGATGGCGGCATAATCCGGCGTTCAGTTGCGTATCAGAATTTCGTGTAAAGGTCACTATCATTTACCACTTTCGCTGTCACCTGTTCTCGCATTTTGTTGCGGTTATCGACGTCTAGCCAGGAGGGGAAAGAAATTGGTCTGTACATGTTTATAAACTAAACATTATGACCAGTAAGGTGCCATTTGGTTTCACCATCAATTTTCGTCTTAGTCCTCCGTGTTCATAGGAATCGGCAATGTCGCCTATCGTTCACCAGGCGACCGATATAGCTATCTTGCATACTGCGTTGCACTCCTATCTATCAGGTTCCATGACCTCAAAGTCATCTTCCTCGAGAAGAAAAAACATGCGCCCCTCTGTAGTTGTGTAGAGCTGGAAGATGGCGTAGAAACATGCGGATGCGCCATGTAGACTACCAGTCTCGTCTTTTAAATTTTTGTGGCAAAAATGAGAGATAACATGTGAAATGGAGTGTCGATACCATGAAGCTTGAGGGTCCGGTGCAATTTCTTTCTCATGACACCAAAAAGGGGGCTTGACGACCAAGGTACTGAGAGGCTTTCAGTTCTCTAAATATTTGATCGGCTTATATAAGACCAACATTTCTACAAAAAGTTACCATTGCACACTGAGACGATCATCATTGTCCATAATATCCTCGACTGTTCCAGTGAATTGTGGCAATTGCTGTAATAACCTAGTCTTGGTGCCAGCAACCATTTGGACATGACAACGGAATCAAATCAACTGCTTTTTGAAGTCTGTACAATAAGGTTTTAGCGAACAGGTGGGGGAAGATCAAAGCACCATTTAGGAAGTCGATGTTGGGAAGGGTCGCGCACTGTTAGAACGGACGGCAGGGAAATACCACGTTAGTGAATCTTGAGGAAATCAAGGTGGTACCTAAAGAGTTTATGCTCGGACATTGTTTGCTTAAAATATGATACGTATAAACGAAGCAGCAAAAGTCGATTTGCTCTGCCTCTGCGTAAGAGTCAAAAAACGACCTCCTATCATAGTGGATTACCAAACCGAGTAAAGAGTATTCCAAGTCTCGGCGAAATACCTACACGCGGCAGCGAGGTACGTCCTAAATCCCACAGCGATCGCATCGCGGACAACACGGGCGATCGGATGAGCCATCGCTCAACTGAGTCGGACCAACGGACGAGATATGCCAGGCAAAATGAGAAGGAT
>JTDE01002410.1:87596-103972 GCA_014338405.1 Paragonimus skrjabini miyazakii
GTGTTTACCACTGCGCCATTGACCTCACGTTAGGCACGACCGAATTATCATATGTGAACGCTCAACCACTTTCGCTTATGAGTAATGATCAGGTAATGATCAGGGGTGTCCGTCAAAATCAAAGGGCTATTAGGTTCTGTAAGATCTCATGCCCTACTGGATAATGGGCCGGATGTTACGTTGGTCAAGAGTGCCTGCGCTACTTGAAAATAGGATGGGTATCAAAGGCCAACCCACTGAGAACATTTTAAAAACGCTAACTGGTGATGCTAAAATTCAGATAAGTGTTGTATTATTTGCTGTAGAAAGCTTGGATGCGAATGAAAGGCTTATGGTTAACCGAGCATGGTCTGCACAATCGCCACCTAAATTTGCTTCGTTTTGTGCCCACAAGTGGGAAAATGGTAACAGGAACATACTCAAGTAACGTGCCGTTCAGTCATTCTAGGAGCAACGGTTTCCATGCTGACTGGATACGAAATACCGGTGGCTTATTGGATCCTGAATCAGAGGTTTGGCAAAAATAAAGACTCTGACGCTGTGCATCCGCTTCTAGGCTGAATGTTGTTAGAGCACCACGGGTGGAAATCCGTACCAAAACATCATAAACCTCAATATGCCACTTGTCTGGTGATGCACCAGCGTCACTTCAACAACAGAGGAAGCTAAACTTTGAATTCAATGAAACCTAGTACATCCAGCGTGCTGTCGGCTGAAGATCGTACAGCCCTTGATTATATGAGAAGGTCACTTACACTCGTTGATTTTCATTACCAGATAGCTCAACCTTGGAGGAATGGCTAGCTGAGTTTGCTGAACAATAAAGAACTAGCCTATAACAGTCTCAGTAACTTGTAAAGGTGTACTGTACGCGAGAAGTTGGTACATCAGATTTGTGTCAAAGATGGAACAATACATCACCAGTAGACAAGCTGAAGCAGTTCCCGGTGCTTGAAAGAGAATGAGAGTCATCAGGTATCTGGTACCAACCGCAACAACCGATGTTCAAATCTACGGACTTCGAGCACGTGGCAATCAGTCAAAAGTCGATGACAATAAAATCGAAGGTATCTACCAAAGTTAGAATAGTTGTTGATCGCACTGTAGCTGTTTACTTGCAAACACTTGATAAACCACTTACGTAGTATGTTCCTTCGGTTCCGTTAACATCCACATGTATTTGTGGCTGACGCTGACACCATGTTTCATCAGTTCAACGTGCCTCCTAATGACCGAGATAGCCTAAGGTTCCTATGGTGGTCTGAAAATGACTTACTTCAAAACCCTACGGCGCATAGAATGACGATGCATCCTTTTGGGACTACCTTTTCACCAAGCCGCGCATGTCTTGCTTTGAAGTAGGCGACAGAAGTCAACCTTGATACCAATGACTAATTTACGGAGGAGGTGTTACAACCTTCTACGTAGATGACTGTCTGATGATTTTACCGACTGCAAAGAATACACAAACAGCTGTCATGATACTAAAGTCAACCCTATTCAGAGATGGCTTTCGTCTGACGATATACTAAAGCAGCGTAGAAGATGTCCACCCTGGCACACCAACGGAGGACCTGGGCTGTGACACAGTAAAACAGGATCAGCAGCAAACGGAAGCACGCACGACCCTTGGGGTTGTTTGAGATGGACAAAGTGACGATATACACTTTAGGTTAAGTAGCTGGCATGGTCAAACCACTCCATGGGCAATTTTGTCTTACGTGGCTTCACTGTCTGACCCCCTCAATTTTATTGCATCAGCTTTACTGACCGCCAACTGTTTGCAAGAGTTATGCAGGGGGAAGGCTAATTGGGAAGAACAACTAGCGTCGGAGGAGATTGTTAATTGAGATGAATGACTACACGGCCTGAATGAGTTACTGTATCGAGCCAGGGAATTTGGAAGGGCACTAACAGATGGAGTTACACGGCTCCTCAGATGCGCCAGAAAAAGGCTATGGAGCAGCTAAGCAAGCTAGATTAGTTGATACGGGTAGATATATCTGTTGTTCCCTGGTGCTCAGGAAGCCGAGAGCAGCTCCCATGCGTGCTGTGTGTATGCTCCGAATGGAAATCCGATGGCCGTCCTCACTGACAGGTTGGCGAATATCAAAGATGAGTTAGTGAAATGAGTTGAATCCGTGACGATCTGGACGGACTTAACGATTGTTCTTCAACTCAGTCACAAAACGTCTAAGTTATCTGAAACGTTCGTCGCTAATCAAATATCATCCATCTGCAACCAGTCTAGTGTGAACGACGATACGTGGCGGTTCGTGGACACTAAGCACAATTCTGCGAATTTAGAGTCTCGAGCTTTGTACCCAAGAAAGCCAGAAACAAAACAACAGTTCAACGGTCCGGAATCCTCGTGAAAAGATCAAGTTGCAAAACCGAGTATTTTCAAGATCTATGCCATTTTAACTGCAGCAATCAGCGACAAATTAACCGCTCGTTGAAGTCGGATTCTAGCCCTCTGGCGACTGAACTGGGTATCAATACCTTTTGACATTAACCACGCCGTCATGCTACTCGACAAGCATTTTGCTACAGGCCTGATAATACTGCATTGCCATCCAGCGAATGTCGGTACACTTCAAGTTTTGTCGGAACTTCGAAACAGCCATCGAATTCTTCAAGGGCAAACCACTGTATGTCATGTACCCAGTACTTGCTTCCATTGTAGACGCTAACATTCCCGACCTGACAGATAATGCCGAAAGATCGTCTACTTCTGAACCATCCTTATCGGCTGTCAAGGCGGGTTATTCCGATCCTTTACAAGTCAAACGCGACCCTGGTACAGACAGAAGATAAGGATGAATTTTGACTTGTTTGAAAATGAAATCCGTGCATACTCACGTGATCCATATCCTCCAGATGAAATCTCTTCGTGTGCCTGTTCCCAGTTTATATTGAGACGTCGATGTCCCGCGCGTCTATACGGTGACAACTGAACCAACTTCGAAAAAGCCGAGAGGGAGAGACCAGATAATGCTTTAGAC
This sequence comes from Paragonimus skrjabini miyazakii, assembly GCA_014338405.1. Lineage (NCBI taxonomy): Eukaryota > Metazoa > Platyhelminthes > Trematoda > Plagiorchiida > Troglotrematidae > Paragonimus > Paragonimus skrjabini miyazakii. The sequence continues at coordinate 90,602 of JTDE01002410.1, forward strand.
AATGGAATCAGGAAAAGGACTACTCGCACACCAATGCAGCATGGCCACGACTGGATATTTTCGCCACCAAGGGCAAGTCACAGAGGATGAATATGGAAACGTCTCATACGTTCCATCCGTCGTATAATTCTACTGTTAGTCAGTGTCTAGATAGTGAACGTCGAAACGCAGAATACTTTACTAATTGAAGTGGAGAAGATACTGAATGACAGACCAACAACTAAGTTATCTGACAACCCACGGGAACTTTCCGCTCTGACTCCGAACCACCAACTAATGCTGAAGCCTAACCTAACAGGTAGTGCGCTCACTGAGATGGCTCCACAATTGACAAGAAGATGGAGACAAACACAATATCTGGCTGACGTTTTCTGATCGCACTGGCTCACAGAATAACTTCCTGATTTACAGAAACGGCAGAAATGGACAACGTATGTTCGAAATTTTGCTACTGGGGACCTGGCGCTGGCAATAAACGAGTCATCACCAAGAGGACAATGGAAAATAGGAATAGTTGATCAACTAGTTGCTGGGAGGGAAGAAGCGGTGAGTGAAGCTTTAATCAGAACAAACAATGGCAGCCAAAGACAAGATGTTTGGCAGCCATGTCTGCTAGAAGAAACAAGTGCAAACTACATTCTAGACTGGAACGTCGACATCCAAGTAAATCGTTGATTACTATTCTATGGCTGGCTGATATATTTCTGTTCTTTTCATTTATTATTTTACCGTTGGGCGGACCGGGGGAGTGCTGATTCCGGACAGAATCAATGACATTTGTATTCGGATTGAAACAAATGAAACTGATACCACGATGGCAGAACGTCCGCCGGTAAGCTCGAACTCGTCACAAACTGATCCGCGGCATTACTCACTGCGCCACCCAGTCACCAGCGACGGTCCACATAAAGTCATTCTCAGTTGTTCGCATGCCTATATCCCAGTGGTAAAATTAGTGTATTGTAGATCCCTTATATATATCTCTATGTATTGGTGACATTAACTACCGGTCAGACATTTCTCACGATATTACATGCAAAATATTCTGAAATTCCTTTTCGCTTAGCCTCATTGAACTAGTTACGCTAAAGCATTAACGATAGATGCTCGCTGACGATTGCTTTGCGTGCACAGAGCTCATCGGATTGTAAGTTATAGATTCTACTAACCACTAATTATTCATGTACAGAATCGGTTTGATCTGGTTGATCCTTCAACAGACTGTCTTGTTCTGCTCAAATCAAGAGGTTTACAGCTGTCCGGATAGACTAAGCATAAACATGGATTCAAACAGATTCTATACCAACCATTAAGTGGAAAAAAAGTTGGGACGCCTTAGCAAATGGAGTAGATCAAAACAGCTCGCAAACTGTCTGTTATCAAACGTTATGCGAATATGGTCTTCACGAGGTATAAGCAACAGCACCGGCTGTCCGTGGACTTTTGGAACACGCAAGCTTAACATACTGATACATAATCTAATCACGCTACCTAGATTGATGGTAAAGACGCGTAAAGGTGATGTCAGTCTATCACCTACCGGGTCATGGACTCACTAGAGAACCCAGGTCAGCCTCGAAGCGACGAGCTGATGTTTCAAGTATGGCTTAATCTTAAAGCATGAAATTTCAACGCAGCAAAACAAGACAAAACAGTCCATAACCGAGTGTCAGGAATAATCCGACCTTTCTAGGAATCACTAAGGTTAGAAGTATACCAGAAATGACAACGAAAGAAGAATTCTAACAATCCAGAATTTCAGCCCAACCAGTTCACTCTAGATACAGTAGCTAGTGGCAGCAAAAAAAAGAGATCAGAACTAATAACAATTTCATCATTTAACTCACCGAAGCCCTGATTGTGGAAGTTCAAGAAGTCCAGCATAGTAGTAAGGCTCAGGATGCCATTTTCCATAGACCAATACCTTACCTGTACAGAGGGAAAAGCACGTCGGAAGTATAAAGATAAAACGCAGAAAAAACACCAAAACAACTATGGTTGTATTAATTGTAACATTCAAGGTGACGTTAAGAATGTTCGCATACAAGCAGCTACGTCAAATTGTAACATTCGTCAGTAAAGAAAGGCAGCATGAATGTTAAAGTATGGTCGATCTGACAGCACAAGGCCGAACGGATAAACATAACACTGCTGAGCTTGAATGTGACTTCCTAGTTCAATCAGAAGAGCGCCTGCCGCGTAAGAGTATGATGAACCTGTCACCGGTTCGTATCACGACGGAGGTCTACATTTTTCGCAATCATATCTCTTCTAAATTAAAAAAACCCGCCATATTACTCATCAATGAGAAAAACCTAAATGTACTTTCTTGACTATGATGTGCACGTTCATAAAGCTACCGAACCACAGAGTTGACCACAAATCACGATGAACCAGATAAAAAAATGCGTAGTGAGAGGAAAAGAAATGACTCACTTCTGTTGAAATCAGTACGAACGCGCTTTCCAAACAACTACACTCTTAATGGTGACGTAAGTTAACGGTTGAATACTAGCCGTAAGTGCAGTGCAATCGTGGAAGGGTCCACTTTAGTCAACAAAAAACTGAGGAGGGATGTAATTTAATGATAAGCCGATAGACAAAAGTGACGTATACATATTTTGAAAACAAACAAAATGGTGCATCGTTAGAGTGAGATAGCATATGCAAGATGTCTTGATCCATTCCGTGAAACTCAATTAGTTACACAACAGCAACAGTGAAGAAACTAAGTTTAACTGATAGAAATCTGTCTATTCACAAACTAAATGGGATACAACACCATCAACCTGAAAAATGAAATTCACTGAAAAAGCGTGATTTGCAAATCATTGCCCTTTGCCTGCTTCCAAATTTCTCGATTGACCAATTAGCCAATAAGCTGGAAGAGGATCAAAGAGCATAATTTGTGATAACCGATGAGCATGGCGTTGTAACAAAGTTTTGGGATCATCATGACTACGAGCTACAAATGGAGTTTCCAGTACGCCTAACAAAGTCTCATCAAGCCTTTAAAATCACCTAAGTACAATCATAAAAAGAAATTTGAATATTTACCTACAACACAAAAAAAGTTAACATAATCGCCTTTTTAAAGGATGAAAAATTCAGTCTCATGTCTTCATTATTTGGGTTCCATACCCAAAAGAATATATGGAAGCTTCCAATTAATAGAGGCCGCTCCAAACCCAAAGATACATTATCGGATTTTGAAAGAAAAAACTCAGTTGAACTGCGCAGCGAAATAACAGCCTCAAAACCTACGGTGTTCATTAGCTGATTGTGTACGACTCGTGCGAATGAAAGCAGATATGGATCATCATAGACCCAACAGGCTTGACACAGGAGTTATAAACTGCAACGCCAGGCGACCGTACACTGAAGTTGATCTACATGGGGCTACCTCTTTAAAGAATGGTGCAAGTTTCAGTAGCTTCAGTCTTATTTACAATCACCGAGAAAAGCAAATTACTCATAACCGAACATGGAAATAGTGGTCAGTCAAAGAAAATTTGCGAAAATGGGTCTACTTTTATTTCGTACCTGTGGTCTGGTTACGAAGATATCAGACAATGCTTGGTTGCAACGGCTTGTACATCTCGACCGCCCATTGAGTTGATTACGTCAATACAGATACACACGCGGAGCAGACCAACAAGTCTGACGAATGACAATCTGACGCTAACAGTGCACTTGACACGCTGGATAACTCAACAAAAGGTGGAACGCCCAACACCTGAAGCACCGGTTACCAGTGGACTGCAAACTTCATGTTCTGCTTAGCATTATTGCAAATAAGAGCCTTGGTCAAAGTGTCGGGATGTGATCCTTCAGGTCAACACCCTAATTAAGACACAGCGACAACCAAAACGATGAACCAAACATAACCAACGAACAATCTTACGTTGTCAAATATGACCATCCCGGTGATTTGCCGAATCGATTCAGTGCCTTTATTCACACTGCTAGTGACCTTCAATTTCTGACTCATTTTCTTCGGCATGTTACTGACTACCTGAATGCTGTCCTAAATGCTGAAAGAAGTGTTCTGAATGTTGGTGTACACGACTCCGTTTGCCAGTACGGTTTTGAAGACAGTCAAGGTGTAAACGCTGCCCTTTTCGGCACAGTAACTTTGCAAACGCATCCAGTCATACGAAGTCCATCACTACTGTTCATCTCCGACGTGTTAAACTAGTGATTTTTGATAAGTGAACACTACAGTGTGCAGTAGCATACTCATTCTATTGAACCGCGTCCCAGTTGACAGTAAACGTCGTGCAGTTACAGTATACGCAAACTCAGCAGGTTACGCAACGAATTATGCGCTGTCAGTCGTACCTCCGTAAGTTCCATCAGGATACAACCCCAAATTTTGTACGAATAAAGTCAAACAGTTTGGGCGTCGTGTTTAACAAGTTATTGATAAATGGATTGAGAATAACACAACGTTATGAGCAAGTTGTAATATTCTACGTTTCAACCACCTCGGGTGGCCTTCCTCAGGAGTGCTGTAATCGATTACAACACTCTTGAGGAAGGCCACCCGAGGTGGTTGAAACGTAGAGTATTACAACTTGCACATAACGTTGTGTTATTCGCAATCCATTCATCAGAATACAACCCCGATTATACAGAAAATCAGTTCTATTAATCTCCTCATTACATTCTTCCTCTAGCATCCAAAGTTGATATTCTGAACATACCCCGGGTTGAAATGCCTGAATCAATCATCTGTTGCGAGAGACGAAATGGTTGGGACACGACAGTCTTTGCTCGGCTAATGAGACTAGAGTTCCTAGTTTGTGCACAGTCCATCATCTGTACCTTGGCAGCGTAAGCTTCCATCCAAATATGACCATAAAACAATTAGTTATATATGAGGGGGTTGCATGCAATATAGCTATTGGAACTAGTCAGCCTGCCTGGACTCTGATTACACGCTGATGTGTTCAAGTGACTAGGCGTTTCGATGATATCTGACAAAGCAAGCAAACTGTCCGATATGACTAGAAAAGACAATTATCGAACAGAACTTATCGATGGACTACTTCTACTGCGATTAAAACGACCTAACCCTTACCATTCATCCACTGTTCGAATAATAACATGCTAGTTCTTGAAGGCCACGACAATCTTCGACTGGTACTGAAGATGTTCTTCGGAATGACAGGTTAAAGAATAGGAACCGAGGAAGTACGTGACCATTACATTAGTTATATCCCAAGTAGGAATATGAAGTAAGACAGACTGTAGTTACCGTCCGTAGTACACAGTGAAATGCACCAAGACCATTATACATATCCAGTTCTCCTCAAAGCTGGGAGCAACAATGACTTGTGCGAAGATCTGAATGGTCTCGTTTACAAGATGTGAAATTTCCTTCAATAAACTGAACAGTGGACTATGCCGAGCATATCGTCCAACATAGTGACCATGGATAGGAAGTCTAGAAAGCATTAGACCACTTGGCGATTGGGGTATCATGATACGGTAAATGACTTGTGCCGTCAGAGTGCAAAGTATCGCTACCCGACTGGCGAAGTATACAGTCATTCCGGATGGCGGCTACCTGGAGTTTGCTGAAAGCGATGGGGGTTATAATATAGTCGGCAATGGTGTAAGGAAGGAAACTGTCTTGAATACAACCAAAGCCTGGTGGACAGTTGATAACCCGAGACCTTCTGGCATCCGTTGTCAAGTGACGGTACCGCATCTTGGTTACGAAACGTGACTGCTAAGAACAGGTAGCCTCTCTCTAGGAAAACAGTTTCGTTTCATCGGCTGAGGTAGTTCGGACACTTTGACGTATGGCTGACAAGCGCTTAACACACACGCTCGGTGTGCACCTACTGGGTGGTCAAAAATACAAGATGGAAAGCCCCTGAATTAGTTCAAGAATGTGCATAATTCGGTATCATATCTGACCAATTTTCGTTCCATCCGGCGTCCTTGCTAAGGTGTGCAATGGCCAACCAGGCAACCTGATGAACGTGACGAAAATGCTGTTACGTCCGTTGACATGGCCACCTTTAACTACCGTTAGAAGCTACTTAATTTTGGAAGTACTTTAAAGAAAATTACAAAATATCAAAGCAAACAACGACAACAAAAAAAGAAGCAAACCAAGTGCATTGCAAAATCCATAAACTTAAAAAATTAGTGATGCTGGCGTACCAAGTATACCGACTTGTGATGGACGGAACCGAAGTTTCTGGTTCCGATCAACGCGTACACACTTTCGCAAAATGGTAGCATCTAATAGTAAAAAATAACACTCGCCTACAGCCTTCGAGGGAGAAACTTCGGTAATTTTAGAAACGGGTTCTGGAACCACAGTCGACTCGTCGGGGCCGGATAAATGAGTTCCATCGTCTGCAGAACTGGCACGACCACTCATGGAGGCTGATGTGGATTCGGGCACAATCGCGCAAGCATTACTGGAAACATTCAGAAGAGATGACAGACAAACGAATAATCTGGAACTAGAAAATATGACAACTAAAACAAAAGAACAGCCAAATTCGTGACAAAATGCAGTCAGTCGGAAAACAGAAGTGTCCATAATTGGCACTACAAAGTGACGAACACTTTGTGGCTCGAGTTAAACAGGAAGAATGGGTCATCAATCAAGAGACAAGAAACGCTATGTACTGGGACATCATGTCGACAACCGAGCGTCAACTGGATTAACGAAAACAGGCGGTCAGGGATAAGGCCATTTCCCCGATCGCTGGGAACTAATGCTTCGTGTAAATACAAGTTTGCCCTGAGCCATCCGTGGTTAGTGATATACGTCTCATTGTTGATCAGTTTCATCCCATCAGTTATCATCTCAAATACACCGTTTATTGATTTAGTCGCATCGTTTGCTATTATAGTACCAACATTAAACATGCTCGCCTGAACAATTTCATACTGGCTGCACCAAACTAACATAGAGGTGACTTAGAAACGTCTTCAAAAATGTTTGACTCCTACATTAAGAAGAACTAGCGGCTGATAAATGCTCAATTCGTACATCGGTGAAGTACAATGATTCCATCACACTGTCATCCCTAAATGATGTTATGTCGTATGATAAACCGAATACGACTGATAGTCAGGAAAACTGATCTTTTAACCACGAAGAATTGCGCCCCAGAATGCCTTCGGTTCTTAGTGAAGTTGACTAAGATTAGCAGATTGTGATAGGGGATACGGATGGTCCACTAATCAGCGCCAACATCCTCATAAACTAAAACGTCATCTCACTTGTGCTCCGAAAAGTAATGACGAGGTGCATGAACCGATGGGAGTGGTCGGGAAGAGGTTTTCACAGCGTTCATTAACGTTAAAAAAATGAATCCAAGCGAGAAAGATGGGTTTTCTAGGTCCAATAACAAACCGGCAGTGTGAATAATAAATGGTACGAAAGTTGCTAGTTGTGAGACCAAAGGTTAGTACCGACCACGTGACAGTGGTGAGCTTCCGAGCACACAAGTCCAAGTTAAAACAACCTATGCAATCAATCTCGTCACAGTGAGTCAATGCCCACTTCCCGAGAGACACGAAACCTATCACTTCTATTTGGTGTGATCAATACTGCTCGAAAACATGTTCCCATATTTTCTACTTTGCCCGAGTGAAACTAAACGTGACTAACAATCAGAGATATCGGAGGTTAAATCAGAATCACAGAAGTGTGACGACCGTTAATTTAGATGGGCCGATGACGTAGAAAGAGAGCACCCAACATTCAAGCTCATCACAACTATGATAAGAGAAAGCAGTACATCAGTCATTCCCAATATAGATCACCTGTCAAGCAACCACGAAGAAGAAGAAATAGCAAACCGTGTATAGGGAAGGAAAACGAGAAACAAGGCGCGGATGAGGAGGGTCCTAACAACTAACAGAAAAAAAATAGACAAGTCTCCATTCAAACATTCAACAGTAGGGTGATTACATCTTGAAAACAAACAATCGAGCTGTAGGTTAAAGTAAAACGCCATAAGTAAGATAGCTTGTTTACGGCTTTCACTGCCCCGCACCACTAAATGCACTCATTTCACAGACAACTCGGCTAAACAACGATAACATTCACGCCACTGAACTCGGTTAGCTGACATCCCACCTAACGTCTCAAGCCACCGACTCTGTGAGTCGCGGGAGGTCCCAGCACGAGAGAAGAACTCGATCTACAGTAACCAACCCCTTGGTGAACGAGTTCATTTGTCTATGCCCGTGCTGGGTGTCGCAAACGACGAGCTGGCATCCTTATTTCATAACCTAACCATCTAAGTCTGTGTAAATGCAGTAACTGAACAAAAGAACTCGCTTGACAATCAATGCCAAACACTCGTTTCCTAACCTCCTCGTTACTCACTCGTTGGTACTACCCGATACGAGCGATTAAATACAGATATCAGTGGTCAAATACCTCAACATGGTTCACATCCTCTAACCTGAGCGGCCAGGTTTCACTGCCGTGAAGTAATACAGCCATAACTGTTGTCTAGTATACGCGACCCTTAAGCTTCAGATAAATACCCTTCTGTCGCCAAAGATGTCACAAATTAGCAAACACTACCATGACCTTGGAGATACGCGCTTCTATTTCATTCTCAACACCTCCGACGCCGCCGCGGCTGATGCAGCTTCCCAGCAATACAAATCGGTCAACAACCTCCATGACTTCGTTATCTAACGTTAAATCTACGTAAACACAGCAATCTTGCAGAAGCACTTTGCATTCTGAGGTTGCGAAGCGCATTCCTAAATACTTAACAGAACGGGAAGTAGCGCCTAGCATTCGTTGCGCTGATTTTCGTCGGCATAATCAAGATCAGTCAGTCTTCCACCAAATAGGATGTCTACGTCGGAATCTTGTGAGTACCGCAGACAGTCCCCCATTATTTCGTCTATGACGAAACTGAACAAAAATGGTGAAAGTGACAGCCTTGACGTAGGCTGCTGCTAGTGCTGAAGCTGTCAGACAGTTCGCCGTAAACCCTAACCTGCGCTGAAGTATGGGAATAAAGCGTCGACAGTATGTTCACATATTTGGTCGATACATCTTTGTGTTTAAGCGACTCTAAGGGTGTAGATCGATCCACCGAATCGAACGCATCTTTAAAGTCGAGAAATACGGTGATTGTTGACCGGCGGTACACATGACGCTGTCCCAGAATATGACGAAGGGCAAAAATGTTATCTATACAACACCGTTCTCGCCGAAACTCTGTCTGTTCTTCTTAATGTTTACCTACCGAACTGCAGCGAGTCAACGAAGTATAATGGACGCCAGAACCCTTGAAATGACTGGGGTCAAATTAATTCCCTTATAGTTTTCGCATGAGCCCCTGATATCGTTCTTGAATATGGAAACCATTATCGTGTGACACCAGCACGCAAGGATGGTCATCGTCGTCCACACGAAGTAAAATAACTGAGTCAAAGCCTCTACTAACGCCTCCCCGCCTTCGTTGAAAAGTGTCGCCATGAACTCAGCTAGATTAACAGCCTGATTACGTTTGGGAACCGTAATGCAATTGCGAACCTCAGTTTCAGTGGGTAGTTCCAAATCTACCGACTAGGTTTGTAGCCGCAACACAGTAGAAGCAGGAGGCTAGTTAGATTCGAAATGCTCAACATATGTACGTTAGCCTCCGGAATATTGTATTGAAAACCAACAGAGCGATACGGAACAAGTTCAATCATTTTCTCATAGTATGTTCACGTAACACGTTGATCAACATTTGGATGAAGTCAAGGGATTTGTTGACAAATTATCGTTTGCAGATAATGGTGAGAATTTAGACAACGAAATATAAGCGTACACTTCCCAGGTCAGGATTTTGTCAAACTAAGTAGACATTAGCGATCGAAAGGCAACTCGTTGAAGCCAGATGGATGCGTACGTGAAGCAAATGAGAGCAGTACTACCCAAATACCCTCAAGATGCGGAGCCAGAATGAGTTAGTCAACTATCAAAGACTGCGTTTAATGACACACATCCAGTGATATCGACGGTAACCAACAGTCTGATCAAGAGGCAGATATTTCACAGTGAGGACCAAACGAGTTCACTTTTTCAATTTGCAGAGCTACAGAATAAGGAGGTTGTGTCACATACTGAGGATGCCAACCAGCCGTCTCTCACAGTAAACATCCTATTTGGATGGAAGAGTGCAGAAAATGACCAGGAGAGGGACCAAATTCACTATCTCACCTGAGACCTTCAATGCTTACATGACTGATGGCTGGAGATGTCAGTTAAAAGATTTATTGGAGGATACGTTAGTGCAGTTTGCCAGACCTGACGGTATCAAAAACCGTGGGGAAGTTGTCATGCAGATGCTGTTTTGTAGTTGCAACCCCCAGTCGTTTATTTGAAAGGTGTAACTACCTTGATGCTGAACGTTTCGGTTAAAACAAAGGTTCTGTGTATTCTACGTTCTATTCTTTCTCACTCCATTATCTTTAAACTGGGATTTGCTTTCTGTTCTTTAGCACCGGCGTAACAAGTAAGCTCCAATATCAGCCAATGAGGTATTGTTGTCGGGGGATGATGTTGACGATAGAATGTAAAAAAACTGGTCCAGGATGATTGTGGCATTAACGAAACGGTTTACACTCAAATGCACACACACACCTCACAGGCTCATCACTTTCTTCGGATGGAGTTTCTGGAACCAAGGTTAAGGAGGGCTGATAGATTAGAGCTGAAAAAGAAACCAAGATAACATGAATGTTAACCCAATTAAGAGGGTGATCTGATAAACTGATAAGTTGATAGCAAGATAAACTGAACTGAGAACCCTGTCTCACACATTTGAATTCATGTCGCTTTTTCAGATTTAAGTACTTAGTTGAACTAGACGCAAACTTCCAGCTCACAGGATGTTAAAGAGAGAGAAAACAAGAGACCGAGAGGAACAAGTCGATTCATAGATCAATATTGAACTTCACAACAAATAATCGATAGGAATTAGACATAAACATAAAATACGCCGGAAACAGAAGAATAGACAGAAAAGTGTAAACATTTTAGTGACAACCTGAACCCTATTAGAAATAGATTTTGGAAATATTGTAACCAGTTTCGCCTGGTCATGAAGGTCGCAAATTAAATCCCAGTTACAGAGGAAAATTACATAATGTCCAGGAAATAATGGCCATAGTAGCACAGCGATTCCTCTTGGAAAAGATAATTTGTCGTTACTCAACAGCGTTCGGGAGTGGGTAGACGACGACACATGACGCTTTCCCTGGGTTTTTCCCTTATTCCGTGTTCCGGTTTATCTAGTTTCCATCAATGCAAAACTGATGCGTCAGTGTTTACTAGTGGTGATTGGCTGCGATTACGCGCACGTGACCGCATCATACGGCAACCATCATTAGTTATTATACGTTTTGTTTGTTGTTGACTGTTTGTAACAAATGCAGATCTATCTGGTAAAATTGCCACACATTTTGACTTCGTGCCTTGTTTATTTCTTCTTGTCAGCGGATTCCTTTGCTGCAGAAGGAATCAAAACAACCGGCTGTCTTTTCTTCACCTTCAGCCCCGGATAGTTCTCCTCATGTTTCGGGTTGTTCTAGTGGGAGCAGTCATACTGTACAGTCACCAGCCGTGGACGTCCCCCCGAAGAACATTCCTGTGAACCAGTCTCCTGTAACCATTCATGAGGTACCGAAATCTCCCGAACCTACGCGACTTTCCCAAGGTACCTTCTCTCGGATTCTCCATACCTCACTGTCTGCCTGATGGTACTCCAGTTTACCTTCTGTTTTTATGGCTAGTGCAACTGGAGTGGTTTCATTCGGTTGGGTTTCTATCGACATTCTTTTTTTGTTGCAACGTGTTAACAGCAATTCATTCTTCATGTTTTACCGACGCTACAGCCAAATAGCAGCTTATCACCACTTGATCTGTGTGAACGATTGCTATCGAATCCAAACATTGTTTATTGAACAGGAGTCTTTTAGCCCCAGTTAGCTTTTATTCATTGTCAGATGGCACTGCGTTTGGTTTCAACCGAAATTTGAGGCAATAGACAATCATCTTGTGGACAGTTTTTTCCTAATTCGGGAGCGGGCTCATAATTTTTACTTCAGTACACCGGTGGTGAACTGTCGCCGTTCTTTTCTGATGATTGTGTAGTTTTTAAGCACCAGTGTCAGTTAGTGATATATTGCTGTCTATGTGGTAGTGATGGGGACGAGATGAATAGCGGCCATATCGCCAGGCTTTGGAGCAAATGAATACTGAATGGTGGGTGATTTTTTCAGGTGGTTTCAGGTGGGTTCAGATGGGATCACAAAATGGTTGGGTGCATTTGATATCCTAGTGGAATCACGCTATATATCATCCAGGAGCAGTACTACCTCGAGTGTAATTATACTTATATAAAGTCGCGTGTATCACTACGCTTTTGTGCATATGATGCTAACTGCTCTAGATCTACACATATGAGTTCGTAAACTCTGGTTGCTGATGCGCACTTTGTGTGAAACGCAAGACGTCACTTCTCGGACATTACGTCTTACCTCTTGTGCAAATGTTATGCCGTGAAGAAAATCGGAAATGTAGTTGTTCATTCATTCAGCCAAATTTCTCGGGGTAACTGGAAAATAGTCAACGTTCAAACCAGTTGACTGTACGTAGCAATAGAAATCCAACCAACTTTTCTTTAAGATCATCAACCCAGTGGTCGAGAATCAACGGACAAACATCAACCACGAACAATATCAACTAAAGTGCTGCTAACACAAGTAAGAACCCTACTGCATCGTAAACTTTAATTCCGATCGAACATCGTGTATGTGTACGACCAACTGATTGTTGGGCTTTATTGAACTGTGGAAATCTAGTTTCAATACATAATATTTCATCATGGGATTTGTCTACTTTTGTATGATTGTTTAATTTTCTCAGTAGTCTGTATTGTGGATTCCTTGCTAAATTGTTTCTACTACATTTATCTATAAACACTGTGTTATCGGAACCTTCACAAAACGCAGTTTATATAATTTACTAGTACCGTTCATGAATCCCAGATTAAGAGTACCCGCGTTGCCAGTTTTTCGTAGTGAGAGAGTACTGATAAATGGAACCAAACAATTTATATTGAAAATAATTGAAAATCTCCGTAGAAATCATGTAAAACAATTTTAGTTTCAGTGAAAAGAGCTGTTTTCGAAAAATTCTCATTTTAGGCCGGTACAATTATATATCAAATCAGTAAAGAAAGTTATTGATCAAAAATAGTACGAGGGTAAGGTGATTGGGTAAAACACAAACAAGACTTAGTTGTGGTTATGATCACAAGGAAGGGAGGTTTTAGGAAGTCAGTGTTAATTGGGATGGGTTGGGGGGGGGGGGGG
>JTDE01002411.1:21235-65695 GCA_014338405.1 Paragonimus skrjabini miyazakii
GTTAAATATACTCAATGCTCGAAAGTTTGTTGATCTTTAAGTATCAGGCTTAAATATTTCAACAGGTTATCTAGTGGTAAGTATAGCAGAACCACCAAAAGTTCATGCAACCAGTCATTCTCAAGAAGGATTACCGTAGCGAAGTGGGATCTTGTAACTGCCTATTAACCGTCACTTATTTCAGTGGGGGGCTTCTGTTTGAATGAAGACAGTCGAAAAATACAAGTTGACTAATGTTGTCCATCTGCCGAAGGTCTATACAATGAGGGCAGACGGTACATATTGAACAGTCAATACGGACGGTGTTGGTACTTGTTTCATCAACCAGTTAGAAATTAATAGACGTCATAAAACTTTCGTGTTGCATTTATTTGTGCTACCAAACACAATTAGAGGTCACATAACTGTCAGTTTCCACAAAAACCAAATGCTCTGGACAACCCGGTGGAAGCGTTGACGAATTTCCACAAAAGCCACATTGCAGTGGATGCGGACATCTTCAGGTTGCAGTCCATGCAGGTACCTTTCGACTTCTGTGGTGGACCGAAGTCGGTGGAAATCGAAAACTAATGATGTTTGAACCAGTGGTTCATTCGTATGGAGCAACACCTACATCTGTTTGTGCACACCTCACATGGAGGAAAAGGGGACCAATGTTTGAAGAGAGAAGATGGTAATGCTTAACGGAATACGTCGAAGATAGTTTTTATGTCGGCGACTTTCTCAATTCGTTCAAAGATATGAATGAATCCATAGATTTTGTTGGTAAATTGAGGAAAGTAGCAACGCTAGGAGGATTTTGATGGCGTTAGTAAATTTCCACTAAGGTAGAAGCTCTCAAACACATTCCCAGAAGTGAGTTATGGTTACCAGTCGAGTCACTGATTATCGGCTATCATGTATACGAAGGAGCTTTAGAAATTAACTGGCATATCGCCTGATATGTTTTCAAATCGTGCTTGAGGTGGCGTTATAGTCGGAGTTTAAATGAAATTTGTTGTCGTCCATCAGTTTTTCTGTCACATCCTTTAAGCTAACTTGCCGATATCATACTGAAAAACAGAGATCAGGTGACCTCATTAACAGAGATGATTTGGATAATTGAGGGTATAGATGAAAGATTAAGGTCTCATTAAGCATCTAGGTGTACCAAGGTGCATCAACTGTATTTCTCAAAAGCAGACGGTCGTCTACATATTTCGCTAATGTGAGGCCTTAATTAGATCAAGGGAGTTTCAGTGTAGACCATTAGTAGGTGCGGTCACTTATGTCAGTTTTAATATCTCATCTGGAGGTGACAACTTAGTCTTGGCTGTGTGTCTTGGTGAAATGATCTAGTACATACATCAGTAACGTCGTCAGTCGAAAACGGAGATCAGCTACTACTGTTGTGAACCAAGAACGCGGATGACACAAGGGTTATTTATTCAGGAAGGCAACACATGGGTTGTGCGTTTCAACAGGACAACAAACAAAAACACTCATCTGTGTACGGTACTGGGTCCAGACCGTCACGGTTGCCACAGACTTCAATGCTCAGTTCCTTTACGTTCCATTACATACCAAGAAACATTTCATGCAATGCTGCACTCCGAAGACTCTTCTCGCATTTTTCTACAGTGTCAATATCTATGTTCTGGCCCCCACTACTGAATGGCAGTGTTATGAGTAGTACAGCACGATCGCTCCACCTCACTACACTACGTCGAATTTATTTGTAATTGGTGGGGATAAAACAGGTTGGTTGGACGCGTGTCAGATTTAGCCAACCGAGTCGCTTAGGGCAAGTTCGAGAAACGTAACAAAGAACGTGTCGCCCAGTAGCAATCGTAAACACTGTTGTTTCTCTATATACGGGTTATTGTTTATTAATAAGCTGAAGTAGCTTGGTGCTAATCATATCCCTGATGTTCTGGCTTTCTTGTATTTGCAGCTCAGTACGGAACTTAAAGTCACAGGCAACCAATGCTTGGCGGTCCACACGTGCACGTACTCGCAGCAGCTCTGACCACTTACTTTCAGATTGCCAACACCAATGTAGCTAATGTCATGTGCGCTAACGTACTCACTCACACACCAGCACATTCAACATTATCTCGGACATTAGTAATACGATTCACGATTCAACACAGCGTCTTCACCCGAGCTGACATAACAACGAGACCACCCACAAGGGAACGTAACTCACTTAGATCTCTTTCGTATTTGTGGGCAAAGCAGATATCGTGCTACGTAAATTACATAGTATTTCTTTTCTGTAGATCACTGCATCGGCATCTAGAGGATTCTGACTAGCACTTCACACATATTCACCCGGGTTCCATCACCGTATTTTGTTCGAATTACCAGTGGTTACGCTTATTTTACGCAGCATCGATATCATTTTCAAATATGCCTGTGTATACACCATAATGATTAATTTGAGATCACCATGCACTGCACAAAATAGAATTTATTACGTTCATTTTTTTTGTTTCAAGAAACGTGTTTGTTCATAGTGGACTGAAATCAATCAACTCCTTCCGAGATATAGAAAGTGGTTGAACTGCTTACTGAACATAGGTTGCTTGACCTGTGGCGCGTCAGGATATGTGATCCTACAATGTCACAGTGACAGCCGAAATCCGCATGAAAGTGCACTTACACAACAGAAAACTTAGTGAATCCTTCTATTGATCCCGAACGCCGTTGGATACCCCGATCTATATGTGGATGTCCCCGTAGCGTCTGTTGACTGTTGGAGCAGTAACAACCGCGTCAAATATACTGACGAGCAGCTAAAATGATAACAACTCCGCTAAACGACCGTATACGATTTAAAGAAGAAAGTAGATGAAATGGAATTTAATCACACTACAGTGCTGCATTTGAAAAAAAAACAATGATTTTCAAACGACAGAAACAATAATCAGAACGCATAGACTAGAAGAAGAAACGAGTTAAACACAACATTCATGAAAGCTGATAAAAACAAATTCTGAGCTTTGAGAGATAGGAGCTCATCTGAAGGCACTGAAGATGAATTGGAGCTGAAATGGAGTTAATCAAATGGTTTTAATTAAAAGACATCTGGATTCAAGATGAAATAATACCCTGAGAGAACCGTGATTCACAAATATCTAATAGGACCACATTGGATTTTTGGAAACAGGTTAAAGCTCAATCAACGCAATGGATCAAGGAGAAACAGTAACGCCCACCGTAGAATTTAAGTAGTTTTGAATCCTATAGGTTACGCATACAAGATGACCTCAGCATATTCAACATATGGATCATCATAAGCACCTTTTATTTTAACAATTCCTTATAGGTTGTGTACAAGATTTGTTTCTCACATCCATTAATTCAGTTCGACAGAACCAGACCACATTCACCCCAATAACATTGAGAGAAACGATTCCATATTTTTGAAGATGACTTCCTCAAGGTCTCATCCCTACGGAATGGAAGGAGGTTAGCGTAATTCCTATTTATAAATCAGGTGATCACCACCAGTATGCCAGCATTTGACTAATGGACGCAACAAGTACCTGTTGTGTTCCGATTCGGGTGCAATCGGCGTCAAGCTAGACAGGCGAAACAGCGGTGGAGAGAACTCGTGACTCAGTAGAAGTACATACTGTGTATTCTGACATTTACAAGCGGTAGCGTTATTCCTAAGTGCGTGGACGAATGAGCCGTTGGTTGTGGAAGGCGCGATCAATCAGAACACACCTTGAGTCCTAGTACGAGCGTGGGACACACAGGCGGTCTGACGCATACACAACAGTATCCTACTTAATATGCTGTGCCTTTTGCCGTTTATTCCATGTTTCGTAGGTTGCTGAGCTCATTTGCGTTCTTTAACTCTGGTTGCCGCTACCGTTCCTTGAACCAGGGACAATGATTGGTCGACCAGTGAACACGGGACACCCTCGTTCTCACCCTTTCTTTAATAAGTTTGCCACCTACGAGGGATATGCGTTCGACGTGCGTCCATCGGGCACATCGCTAGTGTGGTCGGCTCGGACACTTCTTCTCAAACCGTCAATACGCCTGTTTGGTATGAACTTTCCAAATTCAGCCAGTCATGCGACAGACAGACATCGCGGTTACTCCGTTGTATGTGTCCGTACTCACACATTCACATTGTCTGTAGGGTCATCTGTAGGTGCGATCCTGACACGTCACCTGCATTCTCTTTTGTTCATGTTTATCCGGACTGCCACATCTTTCGGTGGCTGACGCATCGTTGGTGCGTGAGGTGAAATGCCTAAGCCCATCAGAGTAGTGATGTGCGTGTCAAATACACTTCGAATACACAGAGAGGGTGAGAGTGTCCTCTGTTCACTGGTCGGCCAATCATTATCTCTGGTCCAAGAACCAGTCGCAACAACCAGAGTTAGTAATCGCATGAAATGTGGTCAGAAAATTACGTGACATGATATAAATGGCAATAAGGTGCAGAAAACCTACTCAAAAGAGCATTGTTATGCCATCTTCTTACTAATAACCTTACCTCTATATAGCTCTGCACATATTTCTACCAAATTCGTCAAGTTTAGCTGACGTGCTTCTCTTGACCGACAGTCTAATCAAGTTCAAGGACTACGACTCTAGTTCAGACGCTATCTTCTTTGATTTCGTTTAGGCGTGTGACCACGTATCCTACGATCCAGTGTTACATAAACTAGAGATGTACGGTATTCATAGTGACATTTACCGTTGGATAGTCTCGATTCTAAGTAGTCGGTTCGGGTTTGTCTTAACCTTTCCTTTTCTGTACCCATCTCAGCATCTGTGCTTCAAGGCCGGTTCGCTGGGCCTCCACCGTTTATGATCTACAAAAATTACTTTCCAGAATAAAGCCTCAACAACCCATTGCCGTTTGCGGATGACCTCAGAATGCAGAAGTCTTGTGTTCTCAGCGCTGGCCAAGCCAATTTCGATGGTATCTAGCAGTGGTCATATACGTTGTGTCGTCCCATGGATAACAACATGGGTAGAGATTTTGGATATATACTGTGCATAAGCCCATAGAGGTTACCAAAGTGGACAAAGAAAAGGATATATGAAACTGATCACCCTTCAATTTGTTCTTTCTCTATCATCACAATGCTGTACAGAACATGGTAAAATTGACATTACTCCGCATAGACCAGAAAGCCTTCCAAACCCTGGACGAGGTACTTGTTCGAGCATTGTCTGAATATGCTAACTTATCCATATATACACATTTTAAGAATGGATACAAATACATAGAAGCGTACTCTATGAGCAGCTAGAAAAACAGTAGCACATCATAAAAATGATACGCAGTTGTCTGGGTTGAACCCCATGATTTTTACTCATCCGAGTGCAGAAGACAGCAATGAGACATAATTCTCATTCATTTTCTTTCTACCAGAGGTTTCACTGGGATATTCTTTACTCTTGTGAACCAAAGTAGTCGGTGTGAACATGAAAACTAAGGCTATGCTTGCGGGTGTTACTAATGATACTCCACTTAAGTCAAAATGTGAGATTTAGTGCAATTAATGTAACACACAATTGGACATTGTGTTATTCTTATGTAACGGCGTGAATTGCATTACATTAGAACTTAGTTCGTTCGCTCACGGTGTGATAGCTACTGCACAGAATCTACCTGAAATCAAGCTAAGTACATTCACGATTACTGTTATGTATGCCGAATTACTAAGTATCATCAGACCTACATTTGTTTAGATGTAACTGTAATTGTATGGTATCCTCACCAAATTAGGTGCGAATGAAGCCAAGCAGATTGGACATAGTGTTTAACATACGTTGTGTATTTCTTAGTCGATGTATTAGTTACTATGCTATCTTCGTTAATTCTCTGTTACTAGTTTTGTCGTTCTTATGATGATAATCAACCAAGAGAACGGTACTTCTATAATTTTTCGACGATCAATCATCAACTAAACAGGTGCTTGGATGATAATAGATGAAACCTCAACTAGGCTGGGAAATTCTAGCCACCATCCTTGCATCCGACTATCACTTATTGAACAACTGAGCGTAGAAAATTTTAAAAACTACTTGTGGACGTATTACAAAAAAACAAGTTTAAAATAATTCATCTATGTGGTAGAGGTAACCGTTATAATTATGCGTGATTGCTGAATTAAATTAAAAATCTTTCCCAAAGGTTTGCGATTGCTCTAATTTTTGTATTTTATCTGTCTGTTAATAATCACCCAATTGAGCGAACCTATCCGAACAGCCTCAATCGTACACATTGATTCATCGTTCTTAGTGCCAGTGTTTATTCTACATTCATTTGTACAGCGTATGTCACATCGGGCGTATTTCTGCTGTTCTGTTTGATTTGTCGAGAGTGGTATGAGATAAATTCGTGCATTCAAGCAATAATGTTTGTTTGACTTTAAACAGTCGAGTTGTACACCTGTGGCAAATTTTTTTTTAAATGTTGGTACAAAATGTCACAGTGAATCTGTAATCGTTTATTGTGAACCTCGGACTGGTTACTCAACAGTTTTTTAAAATTCAATGTCCGTTAGTTGATCACCGTCGCTCGACGGCGGTTCGGCCGTAACAGTTATGGACAAAGAGCTCAGGTGGATTATGAAATTTCAACTGTTTTTACCATAGATGCGTTGTCACATGAGGTGGACATTTAAATCAATGAAACCGTCCACTTTGTGAAATTCGCTAAATCATATTGTGTATCACAGTGAACTCTATTGCCAGAAGAGATGGATGAAGTGGATATTTATAAAATTCATCAACCGATTTTGAGCAGCACGTATGTAACAAGTGTAATCAATAGTAGTCTTTGATAACCACACTTTATTGTACAGTCTTGATATGTGTGATTTTCAACCAACGTTTGTCTCTTGGAAGCTTTGTTGTCCGTTCTGGAGCTGGAGTGGAAACTCGCTCTGTATCCTGTTTGTGCGTCTGAACAACTAAAATGATTGTACTTCGTAAATGAAAACTGTTATTCTTGTCCACCTGCATAGCCAGTTACGCTGTACACATTATACGTATCACATCAAACTATTGTTGGCTCACTCGCAATGTTATCGCTACAGCATAGAAACTGGCTATGGGTTATAGATAAATATGTTTACGATTATTAACGGGTATTCCAGACAACTCCGTCTGGCTTCAAGGTCAATGAATTTCTTTTCACACAATTTTGTAATTTGGAAAGTCTGAATATTCCCTCAAATTCGCAGGATATCGATGATCACTTAGAACGCACTGAAACTTTGTTTATTGCGCGCAAAGATATGAATGAATCGAAGAATACATAACACTTTCTTACAGATATCGCCCGAGACGCATAAGTTTTGACTGGAAATTTAACGTTTCCAGAATCCCCTATCCTAACCTCAATACGCTTCTTAAAAACATCTGCTGCATAAGCGCATTCAACTAGTCAGCTTTAAGGCTGCGAAAAGAACGAGATTTTATAGGTGAATGAAGAGAGAAAGTCAGGATGTGCGTGTACTCATAATTCAACTTGAAAATCGAGGCGCAAAAGGTAATTTCGAAGGGCAACTGCAATTTCAGCCAACGGATTGAGTAATTGTAAGAATTGGTGCCGCTGATCTTCAGCAAAAGTTGATACTAATGTTGTGAGCCAAGAACATGAATGGCACGAGTTATTTGTTCAGAAAATAATTCAACATGACAACAAACAAATGTACTCATTTGCATACATCATTGGTCCCGAAACGTCATGGTTGCCACGGTTTCCAATGCTCAACTCTTGTGTGTACGCAGAACCATTTGACACCAAATTGCAGCCCAATATTTCCTCTTATATTCTTCCCGCGGTTACTTCAATTTCAAAATCCATACTGCTGTCTCACCATTGAGTAGTGGTGGTGTAAGCAGTATCGTGCAATCGCTCGATCTCACAACACTACTAAACTCGACGTCTTTCCAATCTGCTAGTCATCTATGGGCAGTTTCGAAAGGTCAAGGCCACGATGAACGAGTAACCGGTTATGTTATAAAATGTCAGCAATACCAACAAGAGCGGCAGTTTAAAAAGGTAACTTAGGAAAGAAATACAATACTTGAGCCACGCCAAACTCTAATCAGCATCGAAATAACTGTAAATCATCTGGTAATTAGCATTTTCGACCTACAAATCTATTCTGCTATTCCAAATGTCATAATTGTGATTAAATACGCCACACTCCAGCTGGTTGCCGTGGTTCGAAGATGTATTCAGCTTATACTTCCTTAAAAGAGCAAGTCTCGCATCTAAATTTCAATTCATTGCTCGTACTGTAATTTTTATCGATTCTAAAAGCCATATAATATAATTGATTACTATCAACGGCAGGCCAAAAGACTTCTTTGTTATTGACAGCTGTAGTGTTGTCTTTTGTTTCATGCGATTGCATGAAGAGTCTTCAGACTTCCGTTATTCTGAACCCGGGTTATGTTTCTGTTGAAGGCATTACTGGGCATGCTTGACCTAGATTTAGCAACTATGAACTTCCACCCAAAGATGCACAGACCACTGTTTGTAATTATTTCTGGTCCATCTACTATTGGTTTTGAATGTATGAAGATTTTAAAGCTTTCTTTTGTATTATCCGTTGAATCTTTTGAGACTAGGACTCGCGAACTGACTTTACCATGTTTAGACTTCCAGTGGTATACGAATGAAGCCAGTTAACCCTGATGTCTCAGGTTCATCCATATTTATGAAGCGTCGTATAGTTCCATTTCGTCTCCTGGAACCTGGGCGTAATACATTTTCTGAGGTACCTTCAAAGGGATTACTAGCTGCTGTGGAATCCTCTACATGGGCTACTGCAGATATATTCAATCAAATGAGGCAACTAAGGACTGCGTAAGTACTTTGAAAAGTGCTGTAAAATTCTTTAATGCAATCACTTCCGGTGGACGTGATGAAAATGTTGATAACTATTTGATGCACTACAGGAATGCAGCTTCTACGACAACCGGGGAAATTCTAGCTAAGCCATTTAATCAACGTGTTTTAAGAACCAACATGCTTGGTCTGAAATTAGTTGAAGTTGTTTATAATCGCGGCAACGAACTTCGGCCTTCCGGTGGAGTGATACTGAGCAGTCTCAGCGTCTATATGTGGCCAATAATCGATTTAGCTGATGGTTCTGTTCATCACAGACAAGTTGATCAAACTGTGTAATGCACCTAACACAGAGGATATACGACACGATCCTAAAAGTTCTGTTTCAGATTTGAATCCCGTTACTGAGGAAGTGTTTGTAATTACGAGGATCCATGCAGGAGCTTCTGACCGTCTGAAAGAAAACGAACGTCGTCACAACAACCCAGACTTTCATTTACACTGCGGCGGATGTACGGAACGTAAGTGAACATTGTTGTGTTGTTTAACTATGTGAGTACTTGGAATGTGCATTAAACAAATTTTGTTGTCATTTTTATGGCTCATTAGCTATTGTTATTACCGTACAGGAAATAGCTCTGGGTGTGAGCAGAATACATTCGCGAATGCTGTTGCGTATTTCAAGCTATTACAACAAAATAATACTCAGGGTCGATAACAACACACGGAATTAGTGCGATGAGAATCTGCTTTCATTATCGTTTATATTTCGGTAGTGAGAATCAGAGAGGATATAAATATTCAATCGTCCCAGCATGTATGGGTTCTCAGTGGGTTTTCATATAATTCTGATTATCAGTGCAGTGATGTTCCCATGTTGTGTTACACTGAAATTTTATTTCATTTGCTGACATCCTTCTTGTCAAAAACAGAATTTATATACATATATATAATTTCAAAATGCATCGTTACATCGCCTTTTATCTACCTATCAAAAGCCACTTTTTTTCACCTACTTTACGTAACTGCGCCTTAATTACTTTGGTGTAACGATTCACATCTGATCGTTGAGTTACACATAGCCCAAAAACGGATCCACAAAATGAAAACAAGATTGGATCCAACAATTTCTATGGAATTATTAAAGAAATGCATCAATAATTACAAAAGGCAAACATCAATCGTTCGCGACGATAGTCTCGTCCAACAAAATCAAGTTTCTCTACAGGACCAACAAGGTCAAAGGTGAGCCGTTAAGCCAGCAGACCAGGACAAGAATGGCCACTCGCGACGCGGACAGTTAAGGACGCATTAGTTCAATAGAACAGAACGGGGTGGATGAGGTAGTGGGAACAAGTATCAGGTTGGTTGGAAAAAATAGGGAATACAAACTATGGGGACGAATTTTGTCAGTTCGTGGATCAACAAATTTACAACTGGTTTTTCCTTTTATTCCGTTTGCACGGATTTTCTGCACTGTGTAATGGTGACTATTCTGCAAACTTTTTTTCCGTTTTCCTCTTCAGAAAATAGCACGGAGTAACGGACTGAACGTTTATTTTTCCACATTCATAAAACTTTGCACTCAAATGCTGTCAACTTGTTTTCATTCATTTCTGCGACTCCGTAATACCGTTTACGGTACTTACGCGATATGCAATTTCCATTGTAGTGTACGTTTGCAGCACCTTCTGTTACAGACGACAGAATATGAGAAGGTCAGACCAGTGCGGTGTGTTCTGCACTTTGTCCGGTAGACTTTAAAGAAAATAGTGATGGGCCCCTCTCAAACTGAGTAGGGTTCAAATAGGAACAACTTGCACCAGTTGGGCTCAATCAGGGGTAGTTTGCGGAATTGACCAATCAGGTATCTAGTACGTTACACTCGTAAGGGCTGCGTAGAACATATCGAGTAACACCCAAATGAGCTATTCGGATTGGTTCATTGGACTAGATAATTCATTCCCAAACAGTGTGCTGACAGACCAATTAGTAAAAGATCGATTAAGTAAGTATGGATATCACACGACTTAATTACCTTTCATTCACTAAGTGGACACGCGGGATACCATTGTTTGAAAATGGGACCACAGTCTCTACGAATCCGCTTTGAGAGCTGTGCAAACATTTCTCCATAAAAAGAGTCAAATGAAGAACAATTTCCAGATGGACGACGTCGTGGTTGTAACAGTTGATGCGATTCGCAAAAACCATTTGCCGATCGATTTGATAGTGTAGTGTTTCCCCGGTTCGGATGGATTAATCCGCACTGTGTGCTAACTAATTCGAAAAGTTTAAAGACGTGTGCCGCTTGCTTTCCGGGAGGTGGGGTACACTGAATGAAGTTCTGTAGAAAAGACGAAATCATTGGAAGTGCACCTTACGCGAGTTGTTCATCAGTCAGAAGGCAGGCCACCGAACACAAACGCCCGAAGAGACTGTTCGGTCAAACCTGCAGTGTCGGCGCCACCGGCAACACAAACGACGTCGGCCGACGTACAGACTAAGATGAGAGGAGTTCAGAATGTCTTATTTTTAGGAGGATTCTTGACGCAGAGCATCCATCAATCGAGGATTCGAATGAGCAGATGAACTGCGAGTATTTCTAAGGTGTCCAATAGTTTCCTTTGCCGCGGGCTGTGCATGAGCCCTGACTGGTTGGACGTTCTTTAATCAGGAAACTAATTCAGTTCAATCTCATTACATTTCCCTCTTGCTTGTATCGGAAAGCGTTCACTTAAATGTGCGAAACATCTGAAATTTGATTCTTTAAGTTGCGTGGTAACTGCACCACCAATGGGAAGTGTGCAAACATGAAATTAGTAAAAATGGATGTTTTAGATACGATTTATGGGATGTAATAAAATATATACATAGTTTCAAGGAGAAAGAAAGTGAGAAAAAAAATCTAATTTTAACCGGAATCGGAGTGCGAAGTGACTGATTGGGCACAATCAACAGTACGCACACGACTCGGTAATGTCTGAGAGATAAACGTGTGATGGAACCACAGGCTACCGTGAGGCATTGGCAAGCTCAAATAAAGAATCCAGTTGAATCACGTCAAACGACGCACGAAACGGCATGAACAGACGGCCAGTGAGCCAGAAGACAGCACAAACAAGAGGAAGCAAAAAGACAGTGAATAAATAGAGCACGATGTGGAAAGACGAAAACGGCACTATCGAAGCGCCCAGTTTAGCAGCATGTAAGCCGTTCAGAACTCCAAAAGCAAATAGAATTAACTGGTGATGATGATTTGTATTGACATGTAGTCAGAAGCAATAAACGGGAAAGAAATGAACATATGTATTGCTTCTATGTGTGAAATCACAGTCAGCTTAAGAAGGAGAGCGCTAGAAGGAGAGAGAAAAAAGATAGTAACGATCCATATAATGAATAAACAGGTAGTGGAATGAATCGTCGGCCAGATGACGGAAACGTATTTAAACAGAAGCTGGGTTCAGGAAAATTATGCTTTTTAAATCAAAAAGACGGAGTTGCTTCGCATTCTTTCTCAAATTCAATCCTCGCATCGTTCAACTCCACGAAGATCATACGTGCCAACTTCTCATTTTCAGTATTTAACCACTGGAACAGATGATACAAAGAGAAAGTCAGATGGAATTCCAAAAAAAAAATGAGGCTCAACTGCACTTGTTAGGCAATTTTTCGACTAAATATACTTATTCGGTGAACTCACACAATAAAAAATTGATAACAATGCCATTCTCAAGACATACACATCATTGAAACGCATATACACACTAATCTAAACGATACAGATAGTAAACAAAATTGTGTGTAAAACACGAAATAATCAAATAAGAACGCTTTACATCAACCGGCTAATCAAAATAGGAGTGTATTCGGCACATTTTCGTCGCAACAATGCTATCGATGTTACAACACTGTGCAAACATCAACATAGTGCATTGCAGCTAGTCTGTAAACTAATAACATACACGTGATCGGTCGAGTAATAGCCAATTGGCAGGTTCAACGGATAAGCAACGAGATAGACCAACTAGCAATGCGTACGATAACACAAAAAACGATCAGTCGTTGTTTTTCGAATATGATATTACTGTAAATGATTGATGATGATACCAACCAAAGCCAATTACCTGATAAATAAGATATCAGCAGAAGATAAGGTTAAAACATAATTCGTGATGAACTGCACAGTTGCGGTAGTGAGGAGAATAACAGCACATCACAACGACGTCTGTAAACCGCCAGTATGAACCCTGTCATTGACAACGCCATGCAACAGTGTTCAACTTATAAACATCTCTGATACTAATTTACTACTTCAAGAAAGTATGTTATATGATGCGGAAATGTGAATGAAAGTCCACATGTGTTCACATATAGACATTTGTGAAGAAACATGAGCGATTAATGTGTAGAAATTAACACAAACAACAGAATCGATGTCATAACGGCAGACTAACTTTCCGTTTAGCTTGTATATGACGAACGATAGCATCTGTGTACTAGTATACTGTAACCTGCAGCCCAACATGAATTGTTGCAACTAAAGGCAATAGTCAGAAAGAAGGATGTATTTTGACTTTTGCATAATTCATTGTTCACATTATTAGTGTCAGCTAGCCGGAACAAATGGGTGACGCCATTTCCGAGGTAATGGATGATGAGGCACTGAGTTATCTGGAAAGTTCATGCAATTTTTGGATGCTCCGACATGTTTTGTCATGAAAACTTGTCCGACCGTGTCATACAGTAGCCCACTAGCCGTAAACTGGTGCTTCCTTGATTAGTTAACTGTAACACACCTTGAGCGAGTTAGCTTTGTGAAAAAATGTGAATTTAGAGTTCCTGTATTTTATTGCGGTAAACTTGGGCATGGAAAAGCGGAGGCTGTTCAAAACAACTGCAAATTTCGGCGTGGACCCACTGATAGAAGCAATAGCGCAAATATTCTCCGAATGTCAGATTTGCGGATGTTCTACATGAAGATGCCCTATTCAGTGGGCGATACCCGAGATGTGTATACGACCACCCGAAACAATTGCTCGAAGCTAACTCTAGAAAAGTTTGTGTATGTTAAACAAGAGCTCGACCGGTTGCATAACATCGCGTGGAATCATCTGAGTGCAATCGGAAAAAGGAAGAAGCTTCACCGAAAGTACCCGTAAAATTGATGGATCATTAGATGAAAACATGTTTAGAGATAAGAATATGCTTCGGAAAGATTACGTTTCTGTCCAATATTTTTAACTGTGACGACTGAACTTTGGGTTAACAGGAATTGACTATCTAGAATGGTAACTACGCGTGATTTTCACTCAAAGAAGACGACAACAGGTTTGGCTGTCAGTCACCGAAGTTATCACTTACGGTTTTCTCTCAGTCATAACACAGTCGTCGAAAAGGGAACTGACGCATCGGAAACCAGCAACGCAGTAACCGGAGCTGATCAACAAACGGGGACCCTGACTAGGTACTGAAACGTATCACATAAATAACTCGGGGATCGAAACTTTACTCTATGTAACAAATACCAAGGACCTGTTGAGAATAGATTAGCATTTTTTCTGAGCTCTTAATAACTTCATTAATTATTACAAAAGGATAACCTTTCTATGTGCATGATATAAACGCAGGTACCTCTCATTGGCACTTCGCCGTGGTCCCACAAATACGCGGGCGAAATTCGGCTCTTAGGCACAGTGAGGATACACAACATAAAGATGATTTTCAACAGGAACAAAGTCCAAGTCCAGTACACTTCTCCGAGAGGAGCTGACAAGAAAGTTTATTGGAATGTAAAAGATGTGATCAAACGTGGGCGGTGTTCGAATTAGAAAAGCAAATATATTCCGAGTGTTTCATCTTGGATGTGACCCACAGGCAGATTCGGCCCAAGCCGAGTCAAGATGACGAGCAGCAAAATGCTCCAACTTGTAAAACAGCCATCTCAAGTTCGAAATGATGAATGTGTACAAACCGTAATCGAATCGGTGGTCGTTGAATATAGTTACGAAAAAACACCAGGTAGCCACACCTATGTTCACACGCGGTTGATTCAGTGGTGGCCGAAAAACAGGGAGATACGCCCTATTTGATCGAACCAATTAAGGGGAGGCGATGAGTAATAGCAACGATCAGATGCCTCTTCTTGGGAGCTTCTGTTGAACAACTTTTGTCGTACAAATTGAATCACTCAGTGAAATGAAGCGCTCAGTTTCATCATCATCATCATAACAGACATGAACCTAACCAAAAAGTACTGTGGCCCGGACCACCGCTCGCCTGAGCAGTGACGTGGAATAGCCTAAAACAAAACGTTACTAAGAAGGTTGAAAATTAATAAAAGAAGACTAAGCGGAAGAACTAGAAATGGTATGGATGCAGGTACGCCATTGACTACGACACATCGCCATCTCGGATAGCGTCTCCAACCAGCGGTTTGAGTGATCACGAGGACCCCATCCAAATAGACAACATCTACCCACTTTGCTCAATGGAGTAGTCAGGGCCTTCGTATTTCGTGACCACGACGTTGCTTGACCACCACGCGATTTTACCTAACTCTTGGTGGTCTCAGTATATAATGCCCGGTACGGTAAACGATTAGATGACATACGGAGTACGTGACACAACCATCGCAAGCTGTGTACCGTGATTACTTGACCAATTGATCGCACATCCCGAGCGTTCCGGAATACGCGATGGCGAACTGCCACATAGCTCACCCGATCATTCCACTTAATATGGGCCAATTGGCGGAGACCACGATGGTCAAACACAGCAAGCCTGTTGGTATTTCAAGCGCTCAGTTTGCGGTACAAGAAATCCACTAACAGATGCCAAGAGAAGTTATATGTCGGTTCTAGAATGTCTCACTGTCTAAGTCAAGATGAGAGCTGTTAAGATGGTTAACACACATTGTGGATCGTAATCAATCGATTTTAAGGCAAGTAAGAAAAACAAAACCCGGAGGAGATAGCTTAAGATTGTATGTGAATATGTGCAATCTAACAAAATGGATATATAACTGAAATTGTCATCTTTTGCTACATCACACGAGTGGAATATGTAAAATCGACTGAACTTAAACAGGGTAACCACAGTAATTGGGGACGGTGCCCGCGACCGCTCAATTAGTAGCTGGTGTGGTTGCTATTGCAGCTAGACATGTGCATGTACGACTGTTTATCACTGCATACGTATGCAGTTAAAGTAGACAAACCGGTCACAAGAAAAACAATTCGACGACAGATTAAAATGCTGATGGTGTAGAAAGAGCGCGTGAAACATTGATTAGTATGAAACAGCTCGCACTATCAACAGCCTAGATCGCAGTGTGACTGTCTACCGTTTAAAGGGGGTTGTTCGGTGGGCTGGGCATTGCTAGATTGTTAAAAGCTAGACACCTAGTCGAAGATCGCTACAATAGATAAACAGATTTGAGAAGGAAAAGAACACTAACTGCCACATGAGTCAAAATAGAGGAAATTCAGAAAAACAATCATAGATAGCACTCTCACTCGATCAGGATGGACAGCACGTGCCGCGTTGCGATATTGACGCTTAACTTGCTCTGGAGTCAGCAGATCAGTGATTCCGACGGGTTTCCATCGCACGCCATCCCACAAAATGGCCGGAAGGGAGCACAACAGCGCTCGTAGATTCCGATCCTTACCGTGAGCCCAATCTTCCACCTAGTAAACAAAATAAAACCGATTTGAGTTAAGCGCTATAAGACTATTATTTCTACGTGTACACATTATCAGCCACCGTCATTACAATCAACAGCAGTAAAAATGTAGATGATGCCTAACTGTAACGCAGCCCAGAGAAATAGATGGGCAAATCAAGTTTAGGGAAAGGAAGCCGAAAGGAACTTGATAGACGCAGGTGCTACACATGTTAACACTCAGAAGTGCATCCTTCAAAGTGTCTGCGCCTTGCGAACGAACACCCCAGTGTAAAACGACGCTGAGCT
This sequence comes from Paragonimus skrjabini miyazakii, assembly GCA_014338405.1. NCBI lineage: Eukaryota > Metazoa > Platyhelminthes > Trematoda > Plagiorchiida > Troglotrematidae > Paragonimus > Paragonimus skrjabini miyazakii. The sequence continues at coordinate 38,035 of JTDE01002411.1, forward strand.
ACTATCTACGAAACGAGTTTGTTTCCGCTTTCATCGTCTCATTTCAGCAACTGCACACAATTTGTGGACAACTCAAACGAATAACACAAACACGCCCATCTGCACAGTATCCTTACGGGTTTATGCGCAAGGCAAACAAGCCAGTTGTTTAAATTTCCGTTCTGAGAACCAATCACTTTGTGATAAGCCGTGTTATCTCAGTTCTTATAGTTGACTCAATGAAAACTACCTGAACCCTATCAAGCACAACAATTCACAACCTTTTTCGGGTTTTCAATTGCCTGGTGGCATTCGTACGTTTTTCACAATAAAACAAACAATGTCACGATAACGAACATAAGAATCAATAAAGAAAGGTTCGAACACAGGATAGTACAACGTTTCAGTCGAGGAGCAAAAATACAGCTGACAATATTCCATCAGAAGACAGTACAGTCAAAAAGAAACTAACCCTCAGTTGATCCGGGTCGGTTGTTTTGGCAAGCTGTTCTCGACGCATCTGATTCACCGTCCTGGGTTGATTCAAATTGTCTGTGTATGCAGAAGAGCTGCCGAAATCACCAAGGAGATCAGAGAATGCGTCCGGGCGCACATGTGGTCGAGCGCCAGTACGGTTGGGAGAAGCTGTGGAAGGTGCGCCTGCATTAGTGGAAGCATTCGCAGAAGGATCTCCAGGGACAGCACCGCCACCAGAAGCAGTGGAGAAAGTGGACCATGAAGCTTGCGGACAGCCGTAAGTGGAGTTGGGACGTGGGACGCTATTCGTATCGTGTGTGTCTTGGACATAGAACGACGAAATGGAGTGTGATTCAAGTAAAGGATACGACAGAAGGTCAGTCAATTCACAGTGGAGTAACAGAAATGACAATGTGCCTACCGAAAACAGTCGCGGAATACGCATTAAGTGAAGTACGAATGCGAGCATATGAACTAACAACAACAGGATGATGGCTTCGAACATCTCAAGCGCCTACAAGCATGGATAATCGAAAGCATCCGATTCAAACATGAAGTGATACGTTACATTACACCTCTAACATTAGTCTACCATATTTGGCCCCATACAAGATTCAATATGTATTACCAGTACAGAACACAAACAACTGTATATACAAATAATCGCCAAAAATGGCTCAAGACGGTGAGTGCTACCACAGCTAAACCGGTTGAAGTCTAATGGAAACTAGGGAAAGTGAACAGAACAGTGATATAACCGACGAAGTCAAAGAAAACCGAGGGATAAAAATAATGGAGCAGTCATATACATGAAAATAAAACTGCTGGCAAGAAAGGAAGCAGGAAATAGTGGCAACATTGCCAGTCTAGGAAGCACCACATTACTGTCCCTGCATTAAGTGAGAAGGGTTTATAAACGTCGCCGTTAAAACTACTCCTATTTAACAGTCTCGGATCCAGATAAGATTTTTGACTGGCCCACCGGCATTAAACGAGATAATTTAGAGGATGTGAGGAACTGTCGATAGATAGACTAGATTTAATCAGAAACGAGGATCCTGCGTGAAATCAGTAAACTAAGTCACAACAGCTGGTCAAAAAACTCTTAACACAAAAAACACCATCGTCTCTTATGTGCGGTTACGGATTCCAGCTCCCGGCAAAACGATTGTTCCCGGCTACGGATGGACAGCTCACATGTAACTTAGTTTGGTACACGACAATGAAACCTTGCAGTGTGTTCCTGCTTTAAAAGCAATCATACCAAGTGCGAGCAATCCGGATCTAACAATAATCGACTAATTAACTCTGAATGAGGGCAGCACGGTGCGTAACAATCTAAGTTGCTCATCTGCTTCAGCATGTTACTTTTAAATGAGGCTTAGTTCTGGAGAAGAACTGTGTAACAAAGTTAAACTGCAGTGCAGTTAAGCTAAGCGGTAAGTTTTCCAGATGCTGATTTGTTAGAAAAACAGCAGTGCCGCAACTATGAAAATGGTTCTGAGGTATGTTCAAAGATTGTGCCTCATTACCTGCGCACTCCTAAGCAGTCAGTAGTGCGACACACAAATCTATGAGTGCATCTGCTTTTCCTTTGACTACTGCCTTTTGGAAGGTCTGACAAGGTAGTCTTTAGAAGGAGCGAATTCCCAATCAGCATAGCCCGGATCGATGCAGTACACAAGCCCAATCACCACATGAAGGTAGCTGTTGTAAACCCTCCTATACGATACGCTGGCTCGTTCTCGATATAGTGGTGCGCTTGATCCAATTCGGATTCTCGTCCCGGTACTAATTAACACGGAAATCTCGGTCCTAAAAATGTCGCAACTGTCCCGCGATTTGGTTCCAAAAACAAGCCAAAAGTCGCGTACAATAGAAACCACTTTGCTCCGCACCAACAAGTGTGCGACAAAGGCGACAATTACAAAGTAATTCTAGGGCGTGTAATGACGAAACAGTCCCAAGACATCAAAGAGAACAGTTACCGGAAAAAAGAGTTAAGGTCGCTGATGTGTATAGCGGCATAAAAAGACTTGACCGATTTGAACAGTTCCGCTAATTAGGACTGAGTCAATCGTTATTTTTTCTTTCTCAGGACGGAGGTGGTTTGGGACGGTAACAAAGTGGACGCCCTAACAGTAGCAGAATAGGTCAAGACAGTATTTACTGACGAATCAATATTCTATCTGAATAAATTCGTGCTGAAACATTCAGGTGATGATGGATCGGTCGTAATGAACTAACGAGGTGGCCTGCAGGATAGTAAGATATTACTTTACCAGAATATTTCTCCTTTGGGCTTACCTCAAATATGGGATCTAAAGAGAACGCTCACAAACACTAGAGGAACTCAAAATGGCCATAATCTCGGTATACAATGCAATCTTTGAGGTTACCCTGTAACATATGATGCCATTGTGCCTATGGAGAATGCTTCTGTGTAAGCAGGACGACAGAGAACATTTGGAGCATCTTTTGTGAATTTATGGTTAATAAACTTATGCTTTATTTTTTTATTCTTGTTTTATTGACGATAATGTTGATCTGCCGATAGAATAACATATTTAAACGGTAATTGGCAGATTCGCATACTAAGCTCATTCAATAAACGCTTATTGAAGTAAAGAATCTAAGCAACATTACGACCGAGTATTGTCCCACTAGGCAACACTTTGGTTCGAGCATAGTAGAATACAATAACTTTATTCGATCTGGATAAACAAGGAATAGACCATGAAACACTCATGGGAAATGTATATCAAGTCAACAGTATTCAGCAATATCTACCGTTGTGACGCTTGACCTGCAACTTTGTTTATTGCACGAACTCCCATACAGGTCATGTTAAACATGGGATCACAAACGCGTACACTAATTTGCACGGCTGACGTGCATTCACACACATTGGGTAATAGTACGTTGTCATTCACCCTGGTGGTACTTCTCCCATAGCACGTACACACTATTCTGATAGTCCCTTCTAGTCCATCGTCTTCGTGGCGTTGGGGGCTTGCCCTTTTGTTCCTGAATGTCTCCTGTGAGTAACATACTACTTGTGAGTAGTATACTACTCACAACGAAATTGCTTGTTATACAACACTACAGTATCGATAGTTGTTTCTCATAGATCGCAGTCCATCAGTGTGATCTGGTTCCAGATTCATACTTAGTCCAACCCCAGTTGCATACGGCATTTTCAGGGGCAAAATCGGTTTTTCGAGAACAGAACACATCTTTATACAAGCTGTTCACACCGACCTCGATAAAGCAGCAGACTGTATCCACAATGACACTAATTTACAGTTACAATAGAAAAAACGTGCTGACGTGAAGCAGCTTTGTGTCATTACCGAATTCATAAAATTGAGAAGTGTCGTGCGAGATTTAGCGTTCTGATCTTACGGTTACAAAATATCACGTCAAAGTCTTGATGAACCTAAAAGCAGCATGATGAACCTCACATTCTACGGGAATATTGTTACGTCTCAATCACACTTTTACTAATTTGCAAATCAGTCTCGCTCCTGAATACAGTCTTTCTTATCAATCAATTTGCGAAAAATTTATTGCGATAACACGCTTCGTTCGGAAAATATCACATCTTTAATTTGTACATTTGCATATATTGACACATGCCGGTCCCCAGCTCTGAATAGTCTTTCGAACGCTGAGATGTGTACTGAGAAGTTTGTCAGCAGCCTGGTGTTATGGATCGTGGACGATGATAGCCAAAACACCGAGACAATAAAGCCGATCGATTTCACCTGAAATGCTTGTACGTCCCGTGTCAGCTAGCTTGACTATGACTACAGCGATGGGTTGAGGCCGTTCGCCAACCAGACTTGGTTGAGAAGACTGCTTTTGGGCAAGCCTAATAGTTGGAATTTCCGGGAAATGGTTTAAACATTGGCTATTTTTTTTAATCGGGATCCATAATTGTGGAATACACAGCACACAATCTGTTGCATTGTGTGTCACACAAACGTAGGTGGAGAGAGATACACACATTCAACTATTCGCACGATCGACCTCGACTAACCTCGTTAGTTGGCAGTTTTGCCGTGCAAAATTAACATTCCTGCACACGAGATCATGTTGTGGTGAAGCACTGCTGCAATTGCCGGTGCGGTGATGAGAGATGGAACCAATCAGTCGCCATGTAAGTGCTTCCCCAACTAACCCATGACCCGGCTGTAATGATTCTGTTGACTTGCTACTTCGTGTTGGGCTAACCACTGGACGACGGACCCTTGGAAATAATTCCCTTATTGACCCTATACTATATATATATATATATATATATATCAACAGAAGACATGATTCATCTTAGACCAGTAGTTTTAACTATCGAACATTCATAGCATGAGTTCGAGCGTTTGTGGCCTATTGTGTCTATTTACATCAGCAATGATTACAAAAAGCTGGTCTCACACGCGATTACAGGCTCAGAGGATATTCTGATAACAACTGGCTCGCCGGGTAATATAAAGGGATGTCTGCCTGTTAGGAGACGAATTCATTAAAACAATTTAATCAGGTCAACGGTGACGGCTGACGAAATCAGTCATCAACGAAACACTGGTGCGCAAGTCGGACCAACCAGGATGAGACGTGAAAGTGAGCGTCGGTGTCGCACTAGCCCGATGAACCAATCAGAGTGCAGCGGCCATGGAGTTGGCTCTACTTGGCCACTTATTGGCGAAGTGACCTAAACAAGCGGACAATGGTTCAACGCGTAAACGGCCATTTTTGGCAGCTATTTCATGCTATATATTTATGAGTGTTTCATTCATTTGTCGAGCTTGAAGTCGGCAATACAGCGTGTTTTCCCGCAGTCGTGTTCTTCCTGACTCCGTGCAAGTAGACTGGATGAAGCCGCATAGCAAGGATCCAGATATAGCCGTCAAGTCGTAATAGAACGTTGGCAGAGGAAAGGCGCGATATAGCACTGCCAGTACTTCATCCTAATGCTTTCAGACCAGAATAACACCGAATAAGCGAGATGAAAACCACACGAAAATTAGAGCTAGGTTGCAGTAACCAAGGAAGCGTGAAAGTCTTGCAAAAAATAGACTACCATCGCGTACGCACCGTCAATAAACTCGGAGACCACGTTGATACCGCAGTTTCGTAGAGGCATATTATTATGGCGACAGAGGCTATACCGTCGCGTGACATTTGGTAGTCCTCGTAGTGCAGGCAGTGTGGTGTTTTGATTCTAACTACGAATGACCACGACACTGATTGAGGATGACTGAAACGGGCTAATAAAAAATGCCGAAGCCTAACGACGTACTAGAAAAAAGCGAACGTATATGAGAAACCTATTGTTTGGATACAGATTAAAACATAATATAAACGCAGAGAAATTCAGGCCATGGAAAAGATGACACATTAATGATGACCTCTAACTAACCAACGAAATTTGATATAGTCACACACGGATAGGGTACCCCACAAGCTAACATTCAATGTTTTTATAGCTTAACATAGCTTCACAAGCTTACCACGTTGTGTTCGACGAACAGAAGCCGCTTCTGATACAGTATCATCGCAAGTCCCACCGTTTTTATGCACAAACAACCCCGACAGATCCGCAAAAGGATCTGGCCGATTCGATTTAGTCGATTGCTGATCGTTGGAAGCAAGTGAAGTGAAAGAAGCGGAAGGATAAGGTGGCATGGACTTTGTCGCACTCAGGTTGGATGCACTAGCGCTGGTACTCATATGCCCATGGCCAAACAACACGTCGAAATCGATACCTGCATCCTCACCGACTACCGAACGGTTCGCATCGACTGGATCAAACGTCGATGAGAGGTTAGGATTCGGATGACCAGTCGGGATGCTGAACGGATCGAACGGATTGTTTGACGTCGATTGGGAGTGCGGAAGCTCCGAGTTTAAATTAAACGAGGCGGTCCAGTCAGTCGAACTAGACTCAGTGTGTGCGTGTAGACCAAACAAATCATCCACGAAAGCGGTTTGTTTCGGTGTGTGGGAATCGGGTGCCGAAGGTTTGTCTGAAAGAACAGAATCAACATCAATGAGGACCGAAGAGGTGGGTTGGGTCGATGGATGGTCGCTCGAATGTAGTTCGTGAGTGTTCGCAGTAAAACCGAGAAGGTCTGCAACAGGAGTAGTAACCTACAAATAACCAGGAAAGTAGCGCCGATCATGCTTGTAGGTAATGTATTAAAAGTCTTGACTATCGGAACAGTCGTTTGAGTATGGTCAACGGCACACATGTCGACGCAAACAAGAAAGTCATAAAAGTAAGGAAATGAAAACGGGCGGAACATGTGGCTAAGTGTAAATATCAAAACAATTGACAAGTAATGAGTTAGACAGACGGAGTGAAAGGCAATTAGTGATGCGTGACAACGACGACTAACATGGCTGAAGCATCAGAAGCTTTTGAAAAACGTAGATGTAATCGCCAGAGATTCAACGGACTGAGCAATTTGATTTCAGTTATGCATTCCACAAAATTATAGAGGAAGTATCGTAGGCATTGACTCTACATCCGGCTTGGATCAGGAGTTATGCTGTGACTAAAGCCAGATGTGGTCAATCCATCTCACTCTAAAATATTTAGCTGTTTGTACAGTAATACTGCAACATGATTCTTGAAACAAGAAACAGATTACGGTTTGTCGTCCCCATGTGGCTGTTGTCGAGGTTACACGACTATTGATGTAACTATACAGTCAGACCAAGGAAATATGGTGGTTCGTCACGATAACAATCAGGAAGCAATATGAAAACTTAAGGAACAATGAACGGTGTACAAAAGATATACACTCGTTCCGTTTGCATAGTTCGAGGAAAAAACGCAAGTGAACAGCCAGTAACCATAGGCAAACCTCAGGAACACTGAAGTAACATGGAACAGAGATAAGCAATTTACTCACTTTGTCATCTGTCCCACATGGTTCTCTGGGGCCACTAGAACCTGGATCAGACGTGTGAGACTCGTCCACAGGAGATTTCTCAAAATCCGGTTCGCTCAAGACACGCTCACGTAAATCAACAGATGGGATAGTGTCAGTAACCAAATCTACCGAAACACCGTTAGCCGATGGGACTTTCTTGGGAACAGCTGAGTTTAGATTGAATCGGCCTACATGAAAGAAGCACAGATAAAGTGAGAACGATGGCCGTTGATTAGTCCATTGGAAACAAATTAACAACTGGAATACTGTTCTGCTGTAGGGGTTGAGATTTGATATGATTAAATGGAAGATGAACATAACAGTTGTCAAAAGCCAAGAAAAACGAACAGGAAACGAAGGAAGCATTAGGATAGTGTATTGAGCATGGTACAATTCGAACGTGGCATTCAAAGAACTAATGACGAGCAATAAGTGATCCTACTCAAACACTGTTAAACAACTGCATACTCATATCAAGAAGGCTATCCAGTAGTTCGAAATATCTTAAAAAGAATCCATTTCAGAGTGCGCATATTTAATCTACACTGTCTGAGGGGGAGTCTGATGAATTATCAAGCTGTTATATCCAGTTACTCGATAGCAAGACTGCTCCAGACTAATTCCCGTCTCTCCTTTGCTTTGACAGCTGAGCACTGGCCACCTAAACCTGAACATAAAATGCACGCGCCACAACGAACCGAAACATTATAAAAGTGAATATGGGTTCGGTTAGGAGACGCATCTTCTAACGAAGCAGCAAAGGTGATCGATCCGGCCTCGAGTTAATTGATATGTGATTTTAACTCACTCAGTCCATTAAGCTCAATTAGATTGCAGCTGCGCGATCGAACGCCTGTACATTATGTGAACTGTTCTCACGAGTACACTTTTGAATGCCCCCCCCCCCTCTGTTAAACCTATAAATGTAGAGCCTCTGTGGCCTAATGGACTCGCCTCGTTTTTTTCCAATAAACGCTGTTGCCGCACCCATTCTTCTTCTCGGTTCTGGGGGCAAACGATTGAGCTCGTATTAAGGGGCGATCCAATAGGTTCAAAAGAAAACATGGTCTTAAAAAGAAGCCCATTCTGAGGGTGTCTAATGAAGCATGAATATCATACTTCTGGTCCACAAGTCTCAACGTTTCGAATGAAAATCATTCCAAAGCTTATTCCGCTCTGATGGTGTCCTTACTACAGCGCAGCCAACAACATGCCTTCTGTTTGTATCGCCGGCATGCCAGCTACACAGTCCTGTGGTCGGTTTGTTCGTACCATAGTTGAAGCTGGTTTTTGGCTAGTCGGGTGCATTTCCAAATTGCGTGCGTTATAAAAAACAGCAAGGCAGTCGGTTATCGGTCTAGATTATACTGGTCCCTCAATAAATCTTTGTGATCAAACTTCAATCGTCCAGGAATCCAGACAGAACAGTCTGATGACATAACCATGTCGTTAAAAAAGCAGCGTCATGCGATTACGTATAGCTTACAGTGTGTTACAACCAGTCCATGAAGTGTGGTCAACACAAATGTTGTAAGTACATAAATCATATGCAAAGCTTCCGTCACACATCTGAAATACCATGAAGAAAGCGTCAACGAAAACGGGTACACATGAATAACGAACAAATGAATGTAAATGGAAAGAAGGACGACATGTGCGGACGAGTAATACACGACATTCGATGCCACACTGCCGATATAAGTGGCAGATGATGAAAAATGTTACTCGAGTTTTGGTCAGTCGACTGCTAATAGTATGCCAGATGTCACCACATGCATCGAGTCGTCAATGGTGCACTTGCAACACGAACTTAGGATAGAGGAACACTGGTCATAATAGATGAACTCGAAAAAGCAAAGCGATCGACGAGTAAATTTGCGGGAACAATACTGTAAGCAATCTGTGGATGCGTCACAGCGACACCAGTCGCGACAAATGAGTGCACTATCACACACATGCAGCTACCAGTGAACTAAGCCGTGTTGAACATGGAGAGTCGATGACATTGGACCGGGCACAACGCACTGATAATGGCGAAAGACCACCACAGCTGTGCGCATCCCACGGTCTGTATATTTCGAGCACCGCATTCCAACACAGGAAGAAGCACTGTATTACTTGGAGACCTCCGTGTGCTTCTCAGCCGTGGACACAGTTGGATCATATAGCAGTCAGTTACAGGTGGCGCCACTCTGCTAAGGACTCTCGTACCTTTTGGAGCAACCACCTGGACTCGGACCATGCTGTCGTACGTGCCCGTTTCGTTTTGTCATTTGCCCAGAAGACACACGCTCGTAAATGCAAGGTGCTTAACCGGCATTCAAACGATGTGAACGTAAAGAACGCTTACCAAGAGGCGTTGGTGAACAAGTTACCCAGTTGTAGTTAGAAGAAGGATCCTAAAGAACACTGATAACAAATCGCCGAAGGTATGAAAGCATGCTGTGAACAGGCATGTTCCGATGGAGCTGTTTAATTGCGACATAACTGGATTACTGTCACGTCGATGAACCTCATGAACAAGCGTCGCTCGATCCCACCTGGTTCTCAATATGATGACGACCGTCGAGAACTTAATCGCAAGCTGACTTAAAGCTTGAGCAAAGACCGTGAGCACTTATTAGTCGAACAATCGAAGGAGATGAAAAAAGTCTTTTTATCTGGGAATAGTAGAAGGCTTTTCTCCATGATCCATGGTGTAAGCGAGACCATGTGTGGAAAAGTTGGTTCACTTATTACCAGTCAATCGCACCGACTTGACAGGTGGGCTGAACATTTTGAAGTGCAACTCAGTTGGCCTCAACCAGATCATGTGGACGACGGAACCCGATTGGTCAGTTACTGCATTCCAGACGGTCCTCTGTCGGAAGCAGAAGTGGTCCTGGAGCTCACGTTATTGAAACGTAATAAGACTCCTTGTCCAGACCTGCTCTCTCCTTCTCTTTTCAAGGATGGTGAAGAGAGGTTGATATAAGAACTGACAAAACTCCTCCAGACAATATGGGAGACTGAAGAGGTGCCTCGAGATTGGTGCCTGTCAACAGTCATTCCCGTTTTCAAAAAGGGGCCCGAAGTCTGTGTGACAACCACAGGGGCATCAGTTTGGTGTCTATTGCGTCCAAGTTACTCATTGGTCTCATTTTACGTCGGCTCAATGTGTCCAGAGAATGCCAGATAAGCGAAGAACAGGCAGGATTCCGATCCGGTCGAGGGTGCGTTGATCATATTTTTACCTTGCGACGGATCTTGGAACATCGCTCCTCGTATCGGCAGCCGACGGTCTTGGTCCTTTTGGACCTAAAGGCTGCTTTCGACTCAGTTAGAGTACGCGGAAGACATTGTCTAACTTAGCCCCTCTGCCGAAAACATGCAGACCATGCCGGACAAGGTGAGTGACCGGGCTGGTTTGTATGGAATGCGCTTCGGACCTTTAAAGTGCAAATTGCTGCCTCCAGACTGAGACATTTTCACTCCTACTTTCTTCATTGCAGGCAATCCGCTCGATAATGTGGACAGTTTCACATACTTGGGTAGCACTATCTCGTCAGCCTGTAGCGTTGCTGATGAGATATCAGCGAGGGTTGCATACGCACAAGTTGCCTTTGCCAAACTGCGTCATCTGTTAAGGTAGTGTGGAGGTAATACAATGTGTTCACCAATCATTATCTCCTTTCTGCAGTATTTGGTCAAAAACGGAACTAGTCGAGGAGTGAATATTAAGTAGCCATACACAAAAAACCCTGGTCATAATCTAGAAAGTGTCGTTTTAGCATAAAACTTGGTCAGTCAAACAGGCGAGTCTCTCACATTACAAGTTGAAAGAGTAAAAAGGAGCAATATTCATGATTACGGGGAGTAGGGCGGCTTAAAATGAACATCAAAGGGGAACCCACCGAAGTCAGATAAAAGACTCTGCAACTCGGCTGCATCCGAGACGCACAATTCAGGTTGAAGCGAGTCAGCCGGGGGTAACATTTCCCACGGATAGACCAAATTGTTGCCCTGACGAGGTCGTTCGTTTGGTGAAACCATGAATTCCAACGTCAAATGGAAACTTTCAGCATATCTACTGGTGAAACCGGAGTACCCACTGCTTTTATCCAAATGATCCAGATCTGACCTAGTAGGTGAAAACGGGAATCAACATAGCTGACTGAAAGATCGAGAAGATTAAGCCAAAATCCATAAGGTACATGGATGAAACCAAAATGACAAGACGGAGGTCTGCTGTTTGCCACCTATCAATTTACAGACGCTATGGCTACAGACAATGATAGTCAAGAAGCTCACCTAGATCATGTCAGCAGTCCAACAGTATATGATAAGACTGTAAGCTGTAAAGCAAAAGCACAGATAGCATTTGCTAAATAATACCTCTTGTGTCCCCCACATGATGGCAGTCATTTGGTGAAAGACCGAAAATTTTATTCAACCATTAGGTGTCTTCCTATACCCTTGTGGAGTTTGATCATTCCGTCTGATCAATCAATCTACATTCGGACAGCTGTGTTGACAAATCCTCAATAGCATATGCTGGGAACACTAGCAGTAGCAAGGAGAACGACTCGGTCGTTAGTGTGGCGCAAATAATTTGCTTAACAGACCTTGATGATTCAACATAACCTTCCGTAAGTGAACACGTCACATGTCACGCCTGTTCCCATGCCTGGAAAAAATTTTCAAGAAGGTAGTTTATGTCTGAGAAAGAGCATAAAAACAATGACGTGAAAACATGTTTTGCTAGGATTTTCCCATCGTCCTAGCCGGGAGTCAACGTGAAACGACCACCTTTGCTTACCGAGGTAGTCAAGCGGACCAGAAATACAGACAAAGGAGGCTACTTTGTAACTTTTGCATCCTCAAGAATAATCCGTTAATTTATTTAAGCTCATAATACTTTCGGAAACAGAGTTTACACTGTCATTCATTTCTATCATCGTTGATGCGAACGGTTAACTAATACATGTGCACAGTGTACCAAATCGATAAAAGCGAATGTGAGTAGAACTCGGGAACTGGAACGACAGAAGTCGCCGGAGTATTAGAATAACAAACTTAAAGTATTGTCGATAAAAAGTGAATCTCTGATGACCTTTGAAAAAGTGAAAGAGTATTAGTCCAGCCTTTGGTCCGACTGTCGTTACCACTGTTGTCAACTGAAATCAACCTCTCAGCAATGGCTAATCAACAATGGTTACCATAACCAGCAAGGGCTGCAAGAGGTTATACGGAATTAGAAGAGGAATTATGCTGACTCTAGTCATAACTAAGAGCATAGCGTCCATGAGCTTCATCAACTCAGTACAACCTGGGAAGCAGACGAAAGAAACGAACATAATTTAGTATAAAATTGCAACATTGGCTTTTACTCTTCGCCAGCTCACAGGGTCGCGATCTAAGCACTATCGTCTTTCATCGACTACAATTTGTGTATTTAGAAACGCTTGAGCATTACAAGGCACCGGACAAACACGCGCACTTGTAACACCTTTTTAAAGTACAGTATGATATACACAAGTATTAATCAGATTCGGTATCGAAGGGTGTATATGTCAACACTATCCATTTCCTTTATGCTTGTTGGATTTCGTCAAGGGGGCAATGATTGAGGATCGGCAAGGGTCCCAACAGAATGCGAGGGTGGTGTATCTTTTACCCAATGGATTGCCAATGAGTCGTTCTTTTTGAGAATCACGGCCATTCAGAATGGAATGCGTGGACTGGCTCGACAGTGAGTGAGCGTTCCCCGAAAGTTTTGATGCGACTTTGATTCGCAGCCTGTAAGGTGTACTGGCCTGGCTGAAGTCGATCATTTGGTTGCGGAGGAATGACGCTGAGCTCGGCTCCGGTATCGATAAGAAACCGCAAGCCGGTCGACCGGTCCCTGATGAAAAATAGGCGACTAGTACCTGCTTGGCCAGCAACAGTCGTCGCCGTTACTGGCTGGCCTGCCTGTTTGACGGTGACGCTTGGCGAGTTCGGAATGTACACGGCGGGGTGCACTTCTTTGCTTTGTCTCGAAAGTTTTGGTGGTACCAGCACCACCTTGATCGAGTGCGAGAGTTAGATCGTACACGGCTTTTGGGTGGTTGCCTCTTCAGTTCGTTAATCTGCATAGTCATATCGTTCATACGATGGCACATTTTCTCTATCAAAAGTTTCAGGCTATCATCAGTAGTCAGGACTGAAGGGGGTGACTTGGGAACGGTTATGGTCGCAGTGCACGCTGGCTGTGAAGGGAAAGTCTCTGATACTTTGTCCGCAAGGGCTGCTAATTTGTCGATTGAGCTCTCTTCATCCATGGCAGCCAAAATGTGTTGTACCGCGGATGGCAGTTTTTCGGCCCATAACTGTTTTAAAATTGCATCGTCCAGCTTCCTCGAGCCTAAAAGACCTCTCATATAACGCAACAGCTGGGATGGGGACCGATCACCCAACTCGACCGAATTGAACAAATCATGTAAGAGTTTCGCTTCCGACTTCCCAGTGCGTTTTATGATGGCGTCTTTTAAAACAGTATAGGGGGAATCGGAATAGGATTGATTCCAACAGATCTTCCACTTCCGCTGCAACATCAAAGGGAAGAGATTGTACCACATATGAGAATTTTATTTTCTCTGACGTTATCCGCCTGGTGGTAAAAACGGCTTCAATCTGATGGAACCACAGTCGAGGGTTTCGGGCGCTGTACTCGGGCAATTTTAAAGCAACACTGTTTTCGGCTTTAATGTCAATGTCCATGATGTTGTCAAGCATTGCCAATATCAATACTTGATCACCAATGTCGACGTACAAATCGAACTGAATCAAGCGGTAGGCAACGACACCTGAACACTACACCTAGGACAGAAGATCGAACGGCTTGGCCTTAAGAATGGTTGGACAATGTAATGCAGATATTGACTAATCGTGTGCCCTTCGCCAATGTCACAATTACGCTCCTTTTATAGACTAGAAATATCGTAAACCTATCTGGAACCTCACTGGAGACGTTAGTGTAGATGGTAGTCAATCAGGCTCAATAACATGTCGCGGGTTGGCTAAGCAGTCTGGAAATTAAATATCGTTAAGGAAAAAAAAAACAAATAATGTTTTGCTTTCATTTACAATTCGGCTGTTCGTCCAGACAACCGTCTCTATGTACGAAGTCTCATCCCATCAGTGAACAACGGCTAGATTTGTATGGTAATATCACAAATAAGCATCAACAGTAACCAACGACGCATTGTTGTTGATGAGGACAGTGACCCAGAGGTTCAAAAAATGCAAAAACTGGAAACCGTTGGAAGTCGCACAAAATGTTAACCGGTAACATCTATGAAGGGAATTTTTCGTGTTCCTTCCATTAGATACACATCGAATACTACACAGCTGATGCTAGGTGGTTTGCTAGTTACGTACTTATATAGTAACACATGTAGTCTATCGGAGCACAGTATATCGGCAAAATATTTCGTTTGGTGCAAGTCAGGGCGGAAGCAAAAGCAGCCGTAGGCGAAAGTCATTAACAAATCCGATTCAAGCAGAATGTCGTCACATGAAAAGGATCTCAAAAAAGGCGCTGTGCCAATTCAACACCATGAAACAAACGTGATTGGTGAAAACAACGTGTAGGCGAGAATAAGGAACACAACGTAGAGTATGAAGTATAGCGGTAACAATACCATTTTGGTAAACAATCACTCACTTGAAGTACATCAATTCCGTCTGATCTGTATCAACAAATCCGGTGTACAGTTGGAATTGAGCGATTTTGACGGAAGCGACCTGCAGCACAACCGGATAGAAGAAAAAAATAGAATTTACCAGTGAACAAGCAGGCAACCTCTGCTACTCCTAACTACAAAAGAAGGTAAGGATTACCTGAAGACCACATCTCCTTCACAAAACAGAAGCATCGAATCACATGATCAAACAAAAAAATATATAGTCAAGGGCGACAGGGCTAATCATTAATTACGACAGCTAAACATTCAGACACTGGGTTCCCTTGATCCATTTTACCAATAACGGTAGAAGACATATCGTGAGATGTTAACATTTCGTTTATTCTTTTCAGTCACGAACGTAAAACACTCAAATATATAAGATATACAGATAGCAACAAGAATGAAAACGATTAACGACTGGGTTTGTATGAAACAAGAACTGCCCCCAATTCCAGGGCAGACAAAGTATATGAATTAACAGTGTTTGCATAGGATGCTTGAAACACCAAAATCCGACGTCTGCTGCACATCGTGAGCAAGACCTTAAGATAGCCGTCCGGGAATTTCATTGACGGCACTGTCCACCCACATTTGATGAACCATTGGCCGGCACCCCACTGACAGCATGGATTCCTGCTAGCAGGAAGCTATGCGCCGTCTCTATAACCAGCTCTATCATGTCCGGATCTAGATTTTTAAAATATATTTCAACTAAGTTAAATACCACCCATATTTGATCGCAGTTTTCGCATTCCTATAGACTTTCCAGTCGGCCTCTTTCGAACAGCAAAAGCAACAGACTCGAGTTTCACTCTTATTAGAGCTCGTCAGTAGTTCATATCAATTGGAGTTAACAGACAATAACTGTCTCCTATCGAGACGACCGGGCAACTTAATAATTACTCACAAGCGAACGTGGTTGAGCGTTCACATATGATAATTCGGTCGTGCCTAACAAGAGGTCAATGGCGCAGTGATGAACACGGTTGCCTCATGAAAGCGTGGCCGAAGTTATAGTCTCAGAAGTGGCAAGGATATGCACTACCGACGAGCTCTAATGAGCACGAAACTCGAGTCTAGTGCTGCTTTTCCAAAGGGGTCGATTGGAAAGTCAATGGGAATGATGTTCAACTTGAAATAAACCAAATCCCCGAATAATCATCAGTAATATATTCCGATGCTTGTTCACAGTACTTGCATAGACCTCTACTGACTGCAAACGTGACGGTGTTGAGAATAGATTCTACAAGAAGTTATCAGCTCTATTAAGCTTGACGCATACCCCAAGTATAGTCTTAAACCGAAATATGAACGTAAAGGTAGGTCAATTAGGCGATGCTGATTTGTATTTGGATGGTATACTTGGATGAACAGTAAACTGTTGATATAATGGTGAGCAGCGACAAGAGCTCTGTACTGAACATCGAGTTCCTTGCAAGTAGTGGTTTCAGACATAAATTACATCGAGCAGGACGTGAAGCCTTGAAGCCTAGGCTCAAGTAAGCTATGGAGCCATTTCAGTCACAGACAGGGTGGCTGTACGTAAGACTGCAAGTCTCGTTAGAGCACGTGCGTGTGTTCAGACTATGTTCACTTCGATAGCAATTCATTCGTCAGTTCACTGGCCAGTGTTGCCACTGATCAAGACAACCTGAGATTGAGAGACCGACTCGATTAGTTGAGATGTAGGCCTATCAGATAAACGTGTAGAGTAGGTCACCGACTCCTCTAAATCTCAGCTTTTGTTTGGCTCAGAATTTACATGCACTGCACGAAGCAGGCGCTGCTGCTTACGGCACGATAACCAGTGGGCGTAACAGACACTGGATAACAAAGAAATCTTTGAAACCACGAAACGGTAGACGGAAAAAATTAACAAACTATGCATAAGTTGGACAGAGATGCCACAGTCTCAAGCGGAGCCTGGTCATAGACCAGGAAATTTGAGTTACTGGAGGATAATGCTATGGAAGCTGCATTTCTGTTAGCGATTATTAATTATATGATTCAGCACGTCCGTTCTATGTGACCTAGGAAGTCATCTACTAGTCATCATCATCATAGACAGCAAGGTTATTCACAACAATAAGTCAGTCATTTCGTTAAGCAGAGCATTTCAGCAGTCATTACCTTCACCCAGTCCAGAGATAACACTCCGGCCTGTCAGCCTAGAACCACTCACTTAGTATCAAGCTCGCGACCGCATCACAACCACAAGAAGTTTCAAAACTGCCGGCCTGAACGCCAATAAAATTCACAGAAATACGCGAAACATTGCTGGAGGTTTTAGTTAATCCCTCCCAGTCTGGATAACTGAAAATGTAACCCTTGTGTGGAATAGACCTAGTAAAGTGTACAGAAATAGGGAAGTAGGCGAGGATATCTGAGAGAACCTTTTATAATTGAGACTTTGGTACCAACCGTACTTTACTGATTCAACACACATCAGGAATCAGACATTTGAAAAGAGCATGTACATTCGGGTCCTAGACGCCATCGTCAAATTCTGGAACAGTGCCACATATAATGACAGCCAACATCTGTTGCAGTTCATCAGGTATGTCTAACCTGAATGTTTAAAATGAAAACGTGTAGTTGCCTAGTCACAGAAGTATACCGACTAGATATGTGAACGTGTTGCCAACTACTTTACGGTAGCCGCTCAAGGAACTGTCAAATACATTCCATAACCTAAGTGTTGTCTATCGACGGTTTTACTTTTGTTCAATTTCGTTACAGAGTAAAAAACGGAGAATTGATTGTGGTCCTCGTAGGATTCACCTAATAACGTCATTCTCAATGGGCTAGTGACCAAGTTGAATTATGCTCAAGATAAGCAGCCGTTCAGTGGTGGGTTCCAGGGGACACCGATTTTGGTTGAAAATTCCTGTTTTAAATGATCATTCAGGATGAACTTAGCAGCTTCGAAGTGTAGCGTGTGTACGGCTCACAGATAGCGACAACAAACGTTGGCCATACAGTAGACAATGAAGTTCTGAAGAGTGTTGAACAATTTGAGTGATTGGGAAGCCGTATCTCAAATGAAGTGGGTACACGAAGTGAAATCGGTGCTGGCAGTCCTAAGCCAAGGACAGTATTTCGCGGATTGAGGCAAATTTACTGCGGAAGACATGTTACGCTTGCCTTAAGAGTTACATTTAAACAGGGTCCACAATGGATTTACTTTACTGCTGCAAAACGTGGATGTTAAAGGATTATAGCATATTTGACCAACGATGCTTGCGATCAGCTGCACGCATCTGGGGCAATCAACAGGCAGGAAACTAGGAAAGCAAAAGACGGGTTTCTGCTAGCGAGGATCAATTAAGCTCATTCGACTACGTCTTGAATATGCACACGAAACGATAGTTGAGTCAAATATGAAGTACGGAAATCCTTCGATTGCTACACTGTGCGTTCTGTCAGCTCGCTGGCGTACGAGACAAGGTAGCCAATCGATGACCTTATAACAGCCAATGAAACAAAAAGCAGCGTTAAGAATTGTAGAATGGTTTCAGCTCATGGGTTCGGGTCTTCGTAGAGAGCGTTAAAAAGCGCCCCGGTTAATCGGCTTCAGTGGCGTGAGTATTGTTACCTTGTGCCTAAGTCATCCGTAAAGTAATACTTACAGATCATATATATGAACCAACCGCGAAAAATCTAGACGTTGACGGAGTGGATATTTATAAGGGTATCTTCCGAATGTGGATTTCATATGTGGTTTAATGCACGAGTGAAGCCAGACGCAACGTGAAAAGGCCTTTGAGAACAAAGGCTGAATAGTGACTAAATGATCTGTACAAATGGTCTTCCGTAACGCTGTGAACAGCGATAATGATTGAGGAAGTTAGGGACCGGTCGTTGATGAGCGATTAAATTGGTGATGTGTGCGTGGGTTGATTTGGATTAAAGAGTGATACCGCATGCGAATAAATAATCGGATGATATGTACCACGCGAACTTCTTCAGATACGTCATGTAACCACACTTTTTGGAAATCATTTTCCACATCACAAGGTATACAGACAAATGAAATCTGAAGGTCGCTGCAACGGCACTTCGCTGTTTACACAAAGTTAATTTTTAACGCAGTTGTGCTTTTCATGCCAGTGACTCATATTACCACTGCACATATGAAAGAGCGCCGTGAATTGAGTAGTTCTCAAAAACACATCCATTTTATCATTCTCCGAAATTACGTCCTGTTCCACGTGGCTTCGGTTATTCAAAAGCAGGTATATATACACTACTTCACTTATCAGAGCGTAGTTGGGAATGGTGATAGTTTGCAACAATTTGCAGTGAGTTTTCTCTAGCATACCATGGGCACATTTGCATGTTTAACTCTAGTTAACGAATATATTATGCAAGTAACTTCTAACTGTTTACTGCAGATGTTCAGCTCACCAAGAACAGATCAGTCAGTTCCTTATGGCTGGTTGTTTGCCGACGCTGCGGCCGATTGCCGTAAGGTGCGAGGTGGACAGATGATGACCTGGCGTAGACAAATGAAATCGTTCACAAAGAGGTTGGGCACTGTAGATCGGGTTCGTCTCCCGGGTTGGAGCCCTCGCGACTCAGAGAGTCGGTGGCTTGAAACTTTAGGTGAGATGGCGGCTAACCGAGCTCAGTGGCGTGAATGTTGTCGTTGTTTGGCCGAGTTGTCTGTGAAGTGAGTGCACTTAATGACGCGGGGCAGTGAAAGCCGTAAGGAAGCTGTCTTGCTGATGACGCCTTACTTTCACTTACAGCTCGGTTGTTTGTTTGCAAGGTGTAGGCGCCTTGATGTTGTATGTTTGAATGTAGACGTAGCTCTTTTTTTAGTGGTTAGGTCCCCTCCCCTCCCTCTTTTTTCTTCTCTCTTCCTAAACAGGGTTTGTTTCTTCTTCTTCATGGTTGTGTGGCAGTTAAGCATCAGTGTGAACCACTGATATATTGCTGTCTATGATGATGATGATGATGATTATGGCTGAGAGAAAGTTTGACCCATATCTTTCACACTGTTTGATGTCGTAATAGAAAATCTATCAGAACTAACGTTTCCATTTTTCAGCAGAGGATCCTAGAGAGAAGTCACGGCCACGTAGCGTTGTGGCCGTAAAAGACGTTTGGCCCGCAAAGTTGTTTACTGCACGAACTCGCGTACAAGTTATGTCAAAACATAAGACCATAAACACATACACTCATTTGCCTGGCTGGTCCATTGTCTTCCTGGCGTTGAGACTTTCCCTTTAGTTCCCGAATGTACGCACTCTACTATTCACAAACGAGACTGCCTGTTATACAACAGTAAGAAATGGACTAGCACTGAGTATGTACGGACGACACTACTTTAGTGACATCTGCAGAGAACATACAGACCAAACTAAACTGACTAAATACTAGGGATGTCGCAAGAACATCCACTGATAGTTTGAAAGCAACGTTAACAATACTTGTATGCATTAAAGCTTGCCCAATGGGTCGCGCGCCAGACCCATTTGTGTGGAAGAAGCTTAGAGACTCGCGGTATTCGACCACCGTGGTTTCCGCCAGCATCAAATGGGCTGAATGTGTGAGCAACGCGATAGTTCATCGACGAGTATCTGGAGAATGTGCAAGTAAGTGACTGATAACCGAGACAGTGCAAATACACAGTTTTCATTGGTTGAATCATGTACCCCGTATGCCGACAGGGCGTCTGCCGCACCACGCATTATTCCGTCTGGCTGATGGTAGTTTGAATAATCCGTCATCATCTAGTTAGGAAGTTCACGACCATCTGCATTGCTAGTTGGAAACACTCACAGGCATGTGTGTCGCAGTCGATGGTGAGCCTGTATCTAAAAGGTCGTTGAGTGTTCTAGTTCATGAAGCATCACTGGTTTTTTGTCTTTCTTTTTCTTTTTCGCACACTTGAACTTATTTAGCACTCTACTACTCCGTGAACCACTGCAAGAACCAACGACAACTCGAGCGACAGTACCTACGAATACGGGTTAAAGCTATAATGATTATGGTAAGAATCGTGTGTGACGATGAGAGCCATTCTTGAGTACAGTGACGCTTGTACCAAATTGTCTGTAGTAATGCTGATGTAACAACGGAGAAACTGGAGTAATAAATCAACTGGATGCCTCAATCAACCAATGCGCGCTAGATGCATCAGTTTTCAAGAGTGGCTAGTGTGTTACATGAATTAGTGAGAACGCACTGAAAAGTCTTTTATACTCTATTAGGTCCCGAATGGTCACTCAATAGCGATCAGTTACAAGATATATTTGACAAGAGTTCCATAGAACCAATAGGCAGAAACACTTGTTGCCATGATTCTTACAGGGACAGAACACGGGTATGACTTACGGCCAATAATAAACAAAACCATCAGAACAACGTAGACTACTCACAAGTAGTCAGACATTTATTTAAAAAATACGGACGTCATGTGAGACGTGGTACATGAGTACCGTGGCGAGTACAACGTTTGCTTGTGATACTTTTCATGATATGAGGAAGGATAACAAAGGCGCATGAGACAGGTGTGCGACAAAGAAGAAGACCGGTTGCCACAGAAAAGAAAGGTAGATAATACTTGCGTACGGCTCATTCTAGTCGATGGTTCGGAAACGTGATGCGTTCCGACAAAGATGTCAACAGATCAACTGTGTATGACCATCGCTGTCTCCACCAGTCAGCCCATATAGGAAGTGCTGCTCGCATACACAATGTGATGGTCCGCCGGCGCGAGCAACGGAAAGTTCGAGATAGACGACCGATTGGTCAAACGATGCAAACACACGTGTTCCGTATGCCGACTGTGCTCAACGCACCGGGGCATTAATTATCGAGACCACTAATGACTGGAGAAAACCATGGAACTGTCAAGCAACCACATGACAAGACAGGACGGTGACTTTGATTACCCCGCAGAGTAAGATTTTACTGAGTGTTCATATGATGCAAATTCAAAAAGCCAGTTACAGACGCTCCCCGAAATGGGACAGTGTTTCAGTCAATGGCGTGCCCGAATCCACAACATTTCCAGTTTTCCGATTTTGTTCTATTTCATCAGTCTTCTCTCCGTCAGAACCCTTTCCAGGACATTTCACGACATTGTTACGGTGAACGCCGACTCCCATCCCAGTACCGTCTGATCAAGTCCATAGAAATTATGAACGAATAAGTTCGGTGACAAATTTATTGCAAGTTGAAAACCAAATTTCAGATTTACTTAAAGCTTTCCAAAGGCTAAACTAGAAAGGAAGAAGCAAACTCATGTTCCGATATTACCAGAATCAGTAGTTCGTATTGTTGTGTGGACAGCAACTTAAACCTTCCGTCCGGATGTTGATTACTACCCTATAGAGGTATGGCCAAATAACTGAAGTTAAATGTTTGGACATAATCGTTCGTGAATAGTAATCGAGGAGCAGGGAAATGTCCGCTAAACCTTCGGGTGTTATATACTGGACACATTTAATGTCGAGATGATATCACTCTTTTCGTTCCAAGAAAGCAACATGAAGACATTATTGAAGACATGCAACAAAGTAAGCTGGAATGCACAGATGCGCAACGTACTTTCCCACGCCCGGCAAATGAGGAACGACAGTGATAAACAATCACGGTCAGATCACCCATAACAGAGACCCCGTTGAACATGAATTCGATTTTGCCGTCTTCCAGTACATACGACCTAGACAAAAAAGAAACCAATCAACAGGAACAATAGTGAGAACCAGAATCTGTTAATACTTATGTCATTAACGTAGAACACCACTCCATCGACATGCCACTAGCCTTAAACAACAAGCAACACGAAACAATAGTAGAGTGTAACTGAAGAAAACCAAACGTTCGTCATAAATATCTGTTAGAGAGCATCGAGCCATGTTGCTGCATACAAAGTTCACCGGATTAATGCATCTACCTTCATACGTCTGTCTTTCATCAGCATACGAGCTTGCTCTCAATTGCAACGGACCTATAAATTCATTTTTTTAATCGGCAACAACAGCTGAGTTCGATCTGGTTACAACATAAGACAAAATCACAGCTATTGTATCAGGAAGAAGATACGTACTCGTCAAAACTATTGGAGCAAGACCACTATGTTAAACATAAAAATCGATCCTCACCTGAGGTTTTCATACTCCGCGAAGGTAGAGCACACTTGCTTCTTACCCTCATAAACTTCCACGTATGGGCGACAACCAGTTCTGACGAACAAAGCAGACATCACACACAAAATATGAGTCGAACGTTCCAATAAATAGTCATACAAAAAACAGAAGATAATTCAAAGCACCAGTTCAATACATTTCGAAACAAGCGAAATAACAAAAAGCATCTTCAGATACATCAGATTGGTGCATACTACTGTACAACTTAGAACTGCAATTTCGTTAAATGCTGTTAGATCGTCCAAATTCAGACAGGTGGCTGCAAGACAGTTCAGAGTCAAATATGCGAGTTTGATTTTATCAGCTTTAGTACGGAAGAGCCAAACAAAACTGAACGACTGTTCAAAATGTCCAGAAAAAGGCTTCAATAGACCAATTTATATAGTAACCATTAGGATACTATCCTAATGCGGCAATACAATCACGTCCACTAGGTCTAGGAACATCTTTTTTGGGGAATGCTACTAATCGTTCAAATGGGAGTGTATTCATCCGCCAAACAAATCCGTTGACTTCGCAGGTAACATTCGTGGATGGTAACTTTCTGATACACAGCTTGGAGAAACATGGTAGCTATCCCCGTGTCACGGACATTCAGCTTATCAATGCGTGAGTATTTTCTATTGATGCGTCCGTCGCGTTACCTGAGATTTAAATCCGCACACAGTCAGCCTAGACACCGTAGGGATCGCCATTCGGCTTCTCATGCCGATCGCTCCGTACAAGTCATCATCATCATCCTCAAAGCGGCCATGAACCTGACCAAAAGGTACTGTGGTTCGGGCCGCCGCTCAACTCAGCAGTGACGTGGAATATCCTAGAAGAAAACATTACTAAGAAGGTTGAAAATCAATAAAAGAAAACCAAGCGGAAGAACTAGAAATGGTATGGATACAGGTCCGCCATTGACTGTGACACATCGCCATCTCGGATAGCGTTTCTAACCAGTGGTTTGAGTGATCACGAGGACCCCATCCAAATAGGCGACATCTACCCACTTTGCTCAGTGGAGAAGTCAAGGCCTTCATATTACCTGACCACGATGTTGCTTGACCACCACGCGATTTTACCTAACTGTTGGTAGTCTCAGTATATAATGCCCGGTACGGTAAACGATCAGATGACATACGGAGTACGTGGCCCAACCAACGCAAGCTGTGTACCGTGATTAGTTGACCAATTGATCACACATCCCGAACGTTCCGGAGTATGCGCCGGCGAACTGCCATATTGCTCACGCAATCAGTCCACTTAATATGAGCCAACTGGCGGAGACAACGATAGTCAAACACAGCAAGCCTGTTGATGTCCTCTTTGTGAACAGGCCACGTTTCCGAAACATAAAGCAAAATGGAACGCACACAGGCATTATACACCCTTCCTTTCAGCGACAACCGGACGTCTCTTCGACGCCACAGATGACGCAGTTTGGCAAAGGAAACTTGTGCCTATGCAACCCTCGCTGATATCTCATCAGCAACGGTACAAGCTAACGAGATAGTGCTCCCTACGTATGTGAAACTGTCCACAGTCTCAAGCGGATTACCTGCAATGGAGAAAGTAGGAGTTGAAGTGCCCCAGTCATGAAGCAACAAATTGCACTTTGAAGGTGCAAAGCGCATTCCATACAAACCAGTGCGGTTGCTCAACCTGTCCAGCATCGTCTGCATGTTTTCGGCAGAGGGGCTAAGTAAGACAATGTCGTCCGCATACTCCAGATCGGTCAATCTAGCGCCAGGAAGTAGCCCAACACCAAGCCTACTGGATTCGCGAAGCGCACCCTCAAGAATGTCGTCCACACCTAAATTGAACAGGAGGGGAGAAATCGAACACCACTAGAAGTGATGAACGACCGAGACAGTTGTCCATAAACTCCCGCCCTTCTTGCAGAGTGAGTATACAGTGATGTCAGTAGATTCACGTATTTCCCTGTTGCTCCCTTGCGAAGAAGACAGCTCTAGAGAACGCTACGAGTAGCTGAATCGAAAGCAGCCGTTCAGGTCCAAAAAGACCACGACTGTCGGCTACCTGTAACAGTGCCGATGTTCCAAGATCCGTCGCAAGGTAAAAATATGATCAACGCATCCTCGACCGGATCGGAATCCTGGCTGTTCTTCGCGTATCTGGCATTCTCTGGGCTCACTGAGCCGACGTAAAATGAGACCAATGAGTAACTTGGACGCAATAGACACCAAACTGATGCCCCTGTGGTTGTCACACAGACTTCGGGCCCCTTTTCGAAAACGGGAATGACTGTTGACAGGCACCAATCTCGAGGCAACTCTTCAGTCTCCCAGATCGTCTGGAGGAGTTTTGTCAGTTCCGATATCAACCTCTCCCCACCATCCTTGAAAAGAGAAGGAGGGAGGAGGTCTGAACTAAGAGCCTTATTACGCTTCAATAACATGAGCTCCAGGACCACTTCTACTTCCGACGGAGGACCGTCTGGAATGCAATAACTGACCAATCGGGTCCCGTCGTCCACATGATCTGATTGAGGCCAACTGAGTTGCACTTCAAAATGTTCAGCCCACCTGTCAAGTCGGCGCGATTGACTGGTAATAAGTGAACCATCTTTTCCACACATGGTCTCGCTTACACCGACTCGACGGCCAGTACAACCACGGATCATGGAAAAAAGCCTTCTGCTATTCCCAGATAAAAAGACTTTTTCCATCTCCTTCGATTGTTCGACCAATAAGTGCTCACGGTCTTTGCGCAAACTTTTAGTCAGCTAGCGTTTAAGTTCTCGACGGTCGTCATCATATTGAGAACCAGGTGGGATCGAGCGACGCTTGTTCATGAGGTTCATCGACGTGACAGTAATCCAGTTATGTCGCAATTAAACAGCTCCATCGGAACATGCCTGTTCACAGCATGCTTTCATACCTTCGGCGATTTGTTATCAGTGTTCTTTAGGATCCTTCTTCTAACTACAACTGGGTAACTTGTTCACCAACGCCTCTTGGTAGGCGTTCTTTACGTTCACATCGTTTGAATGCCGGTTAAGCACCTTGCATTTACGAGCGTGTGTCTTCTGGGCAAATGACAAAACGAGACGGGCACGCACAACAGCATGGTCCGAGTCCAGGTGGTTGCTCCAAAGGGCACGACAGTCCTTTACAGAGTGGCGCCACCTGTAACTGACTGCTATATGATCCAACTGTGTCCACGGCTGAAAAGCACACGGAAGTCTCCAAGTAACACAGTGCTTCTTCCTGTGTTGGAATGCGGTGCTCGAAATATACAGACCGTGGGATGCGCACAGCTGTGGTGGTCTTTCGCCATTATCAGTGCGTTGTGCCCGGACACCAAACATACCCCTTAGCCGCTTCTCATCCGGAGGAAGACGACCAAGCTGAGCATTCAAATCGCCCGCTAGTATGATGATGTCTGAGTGTCTAGTTTGCCTCAGAAGGTCAACGAGGGCGTCATAAAACGCCCCCTCGATAGCATCTGAACAGCTGTCCGTTGGAGCGCACGCCGATATAATGAATACACAACGCCTTTCTGATTTCCGTTGATAGACTCTTACCGATGTATTGAGTCTGACAGCGCACAAGCGACTATTCACTGGGATCCAATCGAGCAAGCATTGCTCCGCTCTGGAACTCAGTGCGATTCCCAACCCAGCTTGACCGCGAGATCCAACTTCAGCGTCACCAGAAAACCTGAGATAGAAGCGCCTAGATCGACAATTATCTAGAGGTTAGCTCAAATAGATAACCGTGCTAGAATCGTAGACTCGTGTCTCCGACACACAGCACACATCAATACCCAGACTGGAGAGAGTACTAGCCAGAGCAGCTTGCTGACCGACTTGTCGGAGAGTGCGGACATTGAGGGCGTCAATGTTTACGAGTTGTCTTGGCTTCAGAAAACAAGTATCGCCTAGAGGCGTTTGGAAGGCAGAAGAAATAGTGTGTAAAACAGTAGGAGAAAGTCGAGATCGGTTAGTAATGTCACTGTCGAGAGAACGATAACTTCTGATACTTCGCGGTCGTTTATGCCGCGGAAGGGGGTTGACTTGAGGGACCCCACCCCGAGTCTCTGACTCAAAAGTCTGACCTGCGAGACAAAAGGATATAGGGTTTTCTTGGGGTACCCTACACGCAGACAATGACTCAAGAGTCTGACTCACTTGGCAGTGAGGTTCTTGTCTAGTCGGAGGGTGCAGTGAATAAGACCGTGATGTTTCATTCTGAGCACTGCTGCGCGCAGTGGATGTACTCGAAGCTACATCAGGCTTTTGAGAGATAACAAATGGTTTTCGACCGTATTGGATAATACGCCGGCGATCACGGTCAACCATTGGGCCATCGGAGTGTTCTTTGTTTGAGGGTACCTGTTGGGGAAAGTCTATTTTCCCCAAAAATGATTTATTTTTCGAGATATT
>JTDE01002411.1:65869-81531 GCA_014338405.1 Paragonimus skrjabini miyazakii
CGTCTATGATTGGCCCATTCTACTTTTAATGCATCAATTCAAATGGGATTCTTCAAGGCCATCAAAAGACTATATATATGCAGACGTTCGTCTGCATTGTTACCTTTGGTTTGAGAGCAAATACATTCTCAGCTAAGGTCACGGTCTTCTGTGTTATTCTGGGGTTTCCGGGTATTGCTAAGCTCTGTGCTACGCTCCGTGATTTGTATTGTCGTGTGCTAGACATTTTCTAACTATCGTTGACCACGAGGGTCATAACAGTACCTTTTCTAACCCCCTTCTTACTGATACGGAAGACAGCAGTGCCGCAACTATAAAAATAGTTCTGCTGTATACCCATAGGATCGTACCTTACTACCTAAGCTTTCCTACGCGGTCAGTAGTGCGACATGCAATCTTATGAGTGTAACTGCCTTCCGTCTGACTGTTCCCCTTTGGCCTGTCTGACAAGGTAGCACCTGGAAAGACCGTAGTCCTAGTCAGCATAGCTCGCCGGATTAAAACAGTACACGAGCGCGACCACCTCGCCAAGGTAGCAGTATAGGTCGGGCTGCTTACAATTACCCAACATTTTGTACATGTACAGATTCATTTATCACGTAGAGGCCTTTGGAAGGAATAGGAGTAGTACCGACAATGTGGGGGGAGCGTTCACATTCACTTTGTGCTTTTTCAAAAACTACAATAAATCACACAAGTTGTGTTGGTCTTAAGTTAACTAAGCTTAATGGTTTCAGCGGATAGAGAATCATCTTATACTCACCAGCATTCCAAAAATAACACGAACGTTCAAACACAGTTGGTGGAATACAAATCAAAAGAGAGCTTAAATACATTAGAGCTTAAAAATGAGTAAAAACTATTATGAAGTTGACGCGTTAACATAGTTCAACTAGATTACCTTTCAATCGAGGACAGAAAATATGGTGCTCCGACTCAAAAGACTTACTTTGAGTTGTTGAAGGTGGGTATAGGGGCCACAGTGAGACTAATCAGTTGCAACGGACGATGGTGAGGCATGCGAACGCGATTGTGAGCCAGCTGAGCGACATAGTCAATGTAGCTAGAGAACAGAAGTGAATCACTGTCCGATTAGGTCAATCGAAAAAATTTCGCGGATAGTCTCGCTCATGAACAGAACTATGGAATTTCTGAACAACAGCTGAACAAAAGAAAGCATTAAATGCAGAATACATACTGAGTAGTCAAGGGATAATGCCCAACAGAAAGTGTTCTACAACTGGACGCACATGAGGGCTTATGCTAACGTGTCGCACTCCTTCCTCAGCAACCATCACTGCAAGAAAAATATGTGGGTGTTGGGTTATGTCCTTTGGGACCTGAGCAAGTCAATTCGACGTGAATCTAAAAGATGGTCAGTTGAGTGCGACGCTCAGTGTACAGCATTCGCTATCACGATTCATTGCTTCAAGAGTCTGTAACTGACGTGTGTATACCATAACGGGTGTGAAACGAAGATAACAAGCTACAACTGTGTTCCGAGTACAAAAACCGAGAAACAATGACTGGCTAATTAACTACATAGCATAAATAACAGCCATTCTGACAATAATACATCGAGTGCTAATAAGCAGTCGAGGATTTCGTTGATAAGCATTGAATCTTAATTGCAAGTGAACGCGAATTTCGCAATCTGAGTATCCACAGAAACTGACATGATTCTTGCTGATGCAGCACTAAGAAACAAACACAACTAATAGAAACATTAAGCAAACGGGAACAAAGCGTGGAGTAAGGAAGTACAAAGGGAAAAAGGAGGAAATCAAGACGAACTTTCTTCGTCAGGTTAACAACACACAGGATTTTGATATATTTTGGTTAGGGTTCTCTTAAAATGGAGGTGATCAGAAAAAACCTGAATTATAGCGGCCAAAGATAGCCGTGATCACTAATCGGTTGAATGTGAAGTACTTTGGAGCATTGTGTGCTTCACGTGACGGATTGCATTTCAACCGGTTACTGATCTGTCGCTCTGAGGCTCAACCAGACATTAAAACATTCTGACAGAAACAGCTGACTGCAGGTAAAATAACAGGCAACGCTAATATCGAGAGCCTTAAACCCAGTACATGAGTTAACATCGATGTATAAGTGACATACACCTACAAGAAGAAACAGATTGTTAAGAAGTTCATTTTTTCCGTCCAAAACCGCCTCCATGCTCGAGATTAATAAAATCAGAATGAGCGGAACCGTCCAGAACGGTCAAGAGATAACCTTGGATAGATTTTTACCTGTCCGACGTCTATTCCGCTATGCTCATTAGTGACCCTAACTATTTTTTCGGTAACTGTCCTATTTTATGATTTAAGAATGGCTTTAGATCACTACGCACCACATAAATTCCTAGCATTTTTTCGTCTTGTCGCACACGTTTTGGGGCGGAACAAAGCCATTTATTGCACGCGTCTTTTGACTCGTCTTGGGAGCAATTACGGGGACAATCACAGTATTAGGGGACTGAGATTTTCCAGACTAATTATTACAAGGAGGAGAGTTCGACTTCTGTCAAGCGCTCCACTCCAACGAGAACGAACCAATGTATCGTTTCGAGGGTTTACAACACAATCCTAGCATAGAGGTATGAGAATGGGATAGAGTGGGATTTACTTGTCACAAATCCTTAGGTGAAATCTCAAGCATGCTGCATCAAAGTGCCCACACCATGCTAACCAACAAACTGGCACCTGCAAGATACAACATCTTTGTAGTATTCAGAGCCCTACCTCATTCACTGCACTTAATTCGCGGACAACTCAGCCAACATCCTCATCAGTGAACAGGATCTCTGTTAACATCAAGTATTGGCTATGTGAGTCCTGACCCATTCTGCTACATTGATATGATGGTCAAGCCTCTTCATTGTATCGATCAACGAGGTTGGACCTTGACGCGGTGTGACGCCTTGCGCATCTTGATTACCTATTGGGCTAAACTGGGTGGTGTGGCCATTCATGCCAGGCAGGCCAATAGGTAGAGGTCTGACAAACCAGTCTCTTGGTCCTCCAGGTTGATGGTTGGAAGAAGGTTGGCATTTTTTCAGAAAAATGTACCAGTTCTGGTAAACTGCCACCTACCCGCTGCCTTGCGGTATAGGCTTTTGAGCCAAAGGTTTTGGTTGAGAACCCTAATCGTTCTCCTGTCTAGGTCTGGGCGCCCTGGCAGTATCTCAGCACACACACAACCATGAATAGTCACAACACAAGTAATTCCATACTGCATCGGTCGTCTCGCAGTATAAACCGGGTCGCCCTATCTGCTGCATACAGCAGGGTGGATAGGCGAAAACATGCTACTGCTGACCCCTCCCCCACTGTCCTATCAAATTTAATTCTCAGGCCCCTCCCGAACTCCATTTCTGATAGTAACTCCACAGGTCCCGCATCAGATGTAGCTAACCGTGGTAACAATGAGCCGGTAAGTTCTGTCTCTTGCCATTCAGCTTCACGCCTCATTCGTCCCTTGCTTAGACCTAGGATGCGAATTAATATAGGTGCCTTAACATTCACACTCTAAAACAGATAGTCCAACAGGACTCTCTTGCATGAACGTTAGACTCGTTGCATGTAGATGTCTGCTGTATCTCAGAGACTAGAATCCAGGATAGTAGTCAGCGCATGGAAATAACAACACCCGCATTGTCTATCCGATATTGGTTATACACTTCGGGTGACTCCACAGCCGCTGTTACATATCATGCTGGAGTGGGTATTGTCCTTAGCACGACGGCCGCAGTCGCACTGATAGATTGAATTCCTGTTAACAGTAGACTTCGTGCCGTCCGCTTGACAAATTCCATTAAGGCCAACTCTGGACGCAAGACTTTCAGGAATTTATTCATTGTGTCTGCTTACGCTCCTACTGACCGTAGTGGGGTTGGCGTCAAAGACGCGTTTTACTCGGATCTGGCCGTTCTTCTTCGGTCGACACGTGGCGCTGATATAGTCGTTCTGGCCGGATATATGAATCCTCAGGTCGACCGCCTTGGTGAGGCCGAATCTCGTTTAGGTGGCAAGTTTGGGATGGCGTCACATCGGTCAGATAATGGTGGGCGATTGTTGCAGCTATGCGCGCAGTATAAGCTATTTTTAGTCAGCACTAGTTTTAGGCACCGTGCACGTCACTGCTATACTTGGCGCCCGCCTGCTCCGAATCAGGCCTGGTTTCAGACAAACCACATAACTGTACGTTTTTATTGGAGCACGTACTTGGACTCAGATCATGCATTGGTATGCTGTCGTTTTGTTCTTACTTTTGCTGGTCAACGACCCCACCAACAGCAACGACTGGCTGTTAAGAAACTGGCTTTACCATCGCTCCTTACACTTGTACACACTTAGATGGTTAGGTCATGTACTAAGGATGCCAGCTAGTTGTTTGCTACACCGAGCACTGATTGCCGACGCTGCGGTCGATTGGCGCAAGGTGCGAGGTAGACAGGTGATGACCTGGCGTAGACAAATGAAATCGTTCACGAAGGGGTTGGCCACTGTAGATCGGGTTCGTCTTCCGGGCTGGAGCCTTCGCGACTCACATAGTCGGTGGCTCGAGACGTTAGGTGAGATGGCGGCTAACCGAGCTCAGTGGCGTGAATGTTGTCGTTGTTTGGCCAACTTGTCTATGAAGTGAGTGCATTTCATGACGCGAGGCAGTGAAAACCGCAAAGCAGCTGTCTTGTTGATGTCGCCTTACTCTTACTGACAGTTCGGTCGTTTGTTTGCCTTGATGCTGTATGTAGACGTAGCTATTTTTTAGTGGTTAGGTCCCCTCCCCTCCCTCTTTTTTCTTCTCTCATACTATACAGGATTTGCTTTTTCTGCTTCGTGGTTGTGTGGCAGTAAAGTATCAGTGTGAACCACTGATGTATTGCCGTCTATGATGATGATGATGATGATAATTGTATCGATCAGAAGGTCACGATGGCTTGGACATTCATTGGCTTTAGCACATACAACCATGTCAGAAAGGACAGAAGAAAGCAGGCAGACGGAGTAGGGTTTTCTTAAGTCAAACTGTTACAGCAGCACAAACGGCCAAGAATTTGTCGTTCTCCCGGCAATGAATCTCGAATTTTAGTACCTTTATGCATTTGAGGTCACCCCTAAATGAATGTTCATCTAAGCGCTTCTCTCCCGGGATCTGTAGTGATGGCACCACGCGGTTGAACTAGACTTGGGATCGCACTGAGTACCAAGGCGCGACAGTACTTGTTCAATTAGATCCCCGTGAACAGTTGCTTGTACGCTGTCAGATTCTACACGAGGTAAAACCAATCCACGCGAATCAGTAAAACCGATGTGTATGCAGTATATTGGCGTAGGCTCCAACAGACAGTTAATATTCCAAGAATGCGTTCAGCGACGCCCTCGTCGGCCCTCGGAAGCAGACGAAGCAGTCTGAAGTCAACATGTCAGCCAACGATTTGAATAATTAACTTGATCGCCTAGTTCGAGTCAGACGAGAGATCCTAAAGAAACATTGAGAATAAATGGCATTGGCCGTGAAAGATTTGTTGTGAAGAGGTACGCTCTGAAAGAGCTGTACGGTTGCGACAAAGTTAAGTTTCTGTCACGTCGATAAATCCTATAGATAAATGTCTCCCAACTACATCTGTCTCTAAAGATGACGACCGTCAAGAACGTAGGCACAAGCTGACTAACATTTTGCAAGGAGACCTACGTCAGACGATCCGAATAGATGGGACGATGCTTTCATCCGTGAACAGCACAAAGCTATTTTTCCTGATTCATGGTTGTGTTGGACCCTGAGCTGATGTAAATGAGACTAAATCTCTTATGATTGAGTTGAGCCAATATGACAGATGATCTGAACGTTTTGACGATCGGGTCAGATGGCTTCAACCGGACCATATATACGACGGGACAAGAAGAGCCAGTTACTACGCTTCGAACAGAAGTAGCCCAGGGGCTTGAGTTATTGAGACGAAATCAGGCCCTTCGATCAGATGTCCCCTCTTCTTCCATCGTCAAGACCAGTGGGGAAAGACTGACAAAACGGATAAGATGGTTTTGGAAACTGAAGGGGCACCTCGTAATTTAGGGCTCATCAACAGTAAGGATATAAAATACTTGTGCGTTCTGTTTTGCTCTGTGGTTCGGAAACATGGCCTATTCGCTACAGAGATACCAACAGATCTGTTGTGATTGACCAACGCTGTTTCCGACACTAATCTTACACCTGGTTAGTGCTAGGGCGCCCACCCTGTTATCGTCCCAATCCGCCTCTGTCGTGTGAAAGAAGAAAAAAAACGATTGACTCAGTCCTACTTAGTGGAACTGTTCAAAGCGGTCGAGGCTTTTTATGCCGCTATGTTCAATAGAGACCCTAACTCTTTTTTTCCGGCAACTGTTCCCTTTGATGTCTTGGGAATGTGTGGTCATTACGCGCCCTATAAATACGTTGTACTTGTCGCCTTTGCCGCACACGTGTTGGGGCGGGACAGAGCGGTTTCCATTGTACGCGTCTTTTGGCTTGTCTTGGGAACGAATACAGGGACAGTCGCAGTACTTTTCGGGACCGAGATTTTTGTGTGAATTATTAACGGGAGGAGAATCCGAATTCTGCCTAGCGCATTACAATAGCAAGGACGAACCAGCGTATCGTTTAGGAGAGCTTACAACAGTTAGATGTACATGTGAGCAGCAAGGTCGTTCGCCAGTGCTTGATTTGGGACGCTCGGGATAAGGAATCTACTGGTTAACTAATTAGGCTGAACAGTCGGCGACGGTTGGTCACGTATTGCGCACACCAGCTGAGTGTTTTACGCACCGAGTATTAATTACTGAAACCACTAACAGTTGGAGCCACTAAACAAATAATTAATCATGAAATATGAAGACCTTGATTGTTCCGTTGAGTAAAGTGTGTAGATGTTGCCTGCCCGGATGGGGTTCTTGTGATCACTCAAACTTCTGGTTAGAAACGTTATCTGAGATGATGATGTGCCACGGTCAATGGTGTACACGAATTCCTATCATATTCTGTTCTTTCGTCTAGCCTAATTTTGTCAATCTTCATCTTCCTCGGTTAATTTCTTTCTGCTAGTTAATTCCACGTCGCTGTGACGGTGGACGGTTGCCCCAGCCACAATATCCTCTGGTCAGGTTCTTTGTCTTTATGAGGAAAGGAATCAATCATTCTGCAGGTCACGATGGTGATGGTCCCAGTCCGAAAAACTATTCAAAATGAGGGTATTGTTACGGTGATCAGAGTAGATTGGTCTAGTGTACTGAAATGTCAAAAAGGATGAGAAACTGTCAGCCGCATTGGCTGACGCATTTTAGTACACTGAGAAGTCGCACTAGTCAACTGGGACTTGCCTAGGGTAAGTGTAAAACAAGGGCCAAAACAATAGTCAAACAAATATAGCAAACTGTATAGACTAAGTTTGCACATACTCATAATTGGACATTAAACTTACAGATTGGGTTAATGGATAAAATGGCAAATAAACCTTAGTTGTATGCAAACGAACAAGTGAGCACCACCCAAACCTGTTAGTTGACGAAACACACAGAAATTGTCGATCCTAACAAAACGTTGGCAAATTGCTCGCGAAACTTACCGGATTTGGGAAGCATTCAGTCGAGGATTACCACGACGAGAAGAAAACAATTGCAAAGCCGGCGATACATTGTCAAAAACGTGACAAAAGCAGAGTAGCGAACAGATAAACACAGCGGATAGAGCCCGACCATCGGTACAGTGAACCACACAAATATTCTCCGGTTTTCGTTGTAGCCACAGGCGGGCGTTCATGCAAAGCTCAACCAGAGATCGCAAAGCAGGCGCCTGATGCGAATCGAATACACGATGAGATACACGACCATCAAAACATCGATCAGACCGATAAGGCCGAGAACTGAGATTGTAGACAGCATAGGCATTTGGATAACGAGAGTTCAGCATGTTTTGCAACTCTTCCATCGAATTGCTAGTACCGATAGCCTCGAAACCGCTCTCAGCAGGATAGGACATAACTGTAGAAGAAAATGACGACAGCTTCAAACCGGTGTAGCCAAATTATTAGCAAGTTGAAGGCGT
Organism: Paragonimus skrjabini miyazakii; assembly: GCA_014338405.1. Taxonomy (NCBI): domain Eukaryota; kingdom Metazoa; phylum Platyhelminthes; class Trematoda; order Plagiorchiida; family Troglotrematidae; genus Paragonimus; species Paragonimus skrjabini miyazakii. The sequence goes on from JTDE01002411.1 coordinate 73,955, forward strand.
AAGAACTTAACAGCGAACACAGTCCATAAGCAGACACGAGGCCTAAGTTTCGCTCCTCAGTAGAGAATGCCTGTGTCAACGTCAGTCCTTCATCATCATCATCATCATCATAGACAGCAATACATCAGTGGTTCACACTGATGCTTAACGTCAGTCCTTAGGAATGTAGAATGGGCCCGAGGGTAGCTACTTCATACACTACACAGCAGACATGACTCGATCATTACACCTAAACGACTAAACATAATTAATCAAACAAAAGTTAACGTCACAATTGAAAGTTTTCTCGTTGTAACTCAACCCCATCAGATCGCACTTTAGCAAGTGACCATCGTTTGTGGCTATTTCTAATAATGTTGGCCTGATGTCATAAGTTTTGGCTAGCATCGATTATTCAAAAGGATGATAAGAATTGGGAGTATACATGGTGGATTGTACGGTGAATGTCGGAAATCCGCATGTCGAGAACAGGCTGGTATGTGGCCAAACGTCCAAATATGCCCGCAGACTTCAAAAACCTGTCTGGCTTTAAAAAATGACTGTGAAAGGCGGCTGGATGTTAGAAAAGCTCAAGCGGCCAGCTCATATGTTGAAGTGCAGCGTAAACTCAACGTTTGTAGCAGAAACACTACCTATTGAAGTTGACTGCCAATACTAATGAGAAATGATGAAATTGCAAAAAAAGCCTTCAGGGATACCAAGTGGAGTGAGTCAGTTTCAGAGGTGTGAGTAATGTCCAATTTGTTACAGTCCAAATTTCTGACCAATCAGCGGCAATTGGAAGACTATCCGTGAATCGCCCAGACCCACAATGTTGATAATATCAAGGTCTTCCCATCATTGCAAGCGATCGCCAGTGAGTTGTCAAGTCAGTAGGCACTACTGGAGCACCGTAAGACATTCGTCCGTGACTGTGTACTGCATGATCTCATCGATTGTGATTCCGACACGAGTGAAGAGTAAAATCACAGTCAGTATTCTACACAACAGCATTTAGATGGCGGCACTAATCGACCAAAGACGACGGATGAAGCTGGCACGCATTCCGAAGAATATATTGCACATATTGAGCCTCAAGGACCACCGGTAAACAATGCAAACATGCATACACGTGCCGTACGAATGGGTCGAGCTTAAGACTATGCAAGCGTAAGAATCACTGTGTCAATCGCTCCGTGACCGGAAGAGGCCTGATTTCAGTGCGGACCATCAACTACAGTGATTACAATTATGTACAAAGTTTTTGTCTGAAACTCGTTCGTACAACATCGTTACTATTTATGGATAACAGGAATATAAATGAAAAATGGCCTACAAAGCTGTTCACATAACGGGATCCACACAGAGAAACCAACTAAATGTCCTGGTTGGTCACTCACAATGTTAAACTAGGTGGAAGTCCCCACATGAAGATGACAAAATATGCAGGGTTTTGTGCACCGTCATCGTTGGATTACCTAGCTTTATTTCCTATCAGCCGCTCACAGAATACGAAGCAGTCACTGACAAACAAGTAGCAAGTTGACTAGCTTAGAACCTGACTTCAAATGTGGTTGTAGATCATATCGGCCTACAAAACCTAGAACGTAAACGATTCACAGGGGTCGTATAGAATCGGAACAAGCGGGGTAGTTTGCGCAAACACACAACCACACACACACACATGTACACATAGCACACTCTCGCTGTTGATGAGAACCTGGAATGATGGCCTACTTAACAGAAGCCCACTGTAGCAAACGTGCACAGTAGGACGCGAAAACCGAACGAGCAACTCTTCGTTAATCACAAAAGGTGGTCCATTCCAATTGGTATGAAGAAGAATAAAATATACCATAATTCAACCACGTAGCGCGAACACTTCCAGTTTCGTTAGTAACTCACAATTAGTAATCACAATGTGAGCACCATGTCTATATCATATATATATATATATATATATATATATATATATATATAATACATTATATAAACATGGACGGTCATGAGCTAATGAGTTGAGATACCATAAGATAAATGGAAACAAGAAATGATACAGTGTATCCTGATCGAAAGTACTACAGATACGCAGTTTGGCAGATTTGATAATTTACAACAGACCCAAATCGGAAGTCTGGACTTCGACTAGATTCGAATCCACGACAGAAACATGTCCGGACGTTGCAGATCTATCAGCAGCTGCGAAGCGGCGTCGGAACTCTCATAAATGGACTCAGTTACCCACCCAACCCGCTGTCACATATAGAATCCATCAAATGGTTCAACAGATTGGCTGCCCAAGTAGAATTTCTCAATCAGTTTACGCTGGAATCCACCAACGCCACCGATGAACATTGAAATCCAGCCTGCCAAACTACCTGTCGGTAATGCAAGTTCAGCAGCCATCGGTGGTGTTGGTGAAATCCAGGGTGAATTGATTCAGAAATCCTGCGTAGACAGCCAATTAGCTAGGTCATTTAGTGGATTCTATAAGCCAGTGGGTTGAATGGGTAATTGAGTCCAAATGCGAAATTTTTGACCTTCCGGAGTGGCTTCATAGCTCAGTTGTTCGAGCAACTGCTGTAACTAGGCATGCTGATTCTGCCACTGATTCGAACCCAGCTGAAATCCAGATTTTTTGTGATGAGGTCTGTTCTAAGTTAACTGGAAGAATTAACAACCGTACGAATGCATGAATAATGCTACATTCAGTCGTGCCTCTAAACAACAGTCTGAGCCAACACGAAGTCCCTAACGGGATAGACGACATCTATCCACCTTACCCAACGGAAAGTTCACAGTCTTCATGACGTTTGGTCACAAAATTGCTTGACAACCTCGCGATTTTACCCAACCATTGGGGATTTCAGTGACCAATACATTGTACAGCAAACGTTCAGCTACAATAAACAGCTCGTTACCCTAACACCGTTGACCATACATTCATTGTTTGGTCGGTTTAAGAAAGATGGAGAAAACGCCCCACTCCTATACACGTGTGGTACTACGACTAGTCGCGTTGAACACAATCATCTCAACTGACGTGACCAAGCTGATAGAAACAGCGATGCCCAGACACTTCTAATCAAATCCACTTTTGGACGAAGAAATGCAACATTGACAATGAGCTGCAATCATGAAAGAACCAAAAACAAATGACTCCAACTGAGAGGGTAGATCAGCAGGAAAATTGTTTGGAAAGTGGAATCTGCGATCGAATATCAGTTCAAATCAGAACACCAAGATAATTACTAGACCACGTATCTGCACAACAGCTGACAACGCCACTGAAAATATAATAATCAGTGGGTTTTTTAATAGAAAGATTCATGGAATACGGCTTCACGCACACAGACCTTGAACACTTACCCGTCAGGTTGTACGGGAAACACAGTAGGAGGGGTGTAACGATGCAAACAAAACAATACGTTAACAAACTGAGACCTACCAGCAATGCGTGAAGTGATTAGTACGAAATCGAGGTCCGAAGCCAAAGTCCTGGACAAATACGAACAAGAAAAAAAAACTATCCAAATAATCAGCTTAAAAATGAATAAGTGGGAATTCAATTTGACGCGTAATTGGTAAACACTGAGTTCGTGTAAACTTGGTCGTCAGACACTGCTTAGAAAATATCATCGTAGAGACTCATCATCATCATCATCATCATAGACAGCAATACATCAGTGGTTCACATTGATGCTTAACTGCCACACAACCATGAAGAAGAAGAAACAAACCCTGTTTAAGAAAAGAGAAGAAAAAAGGTGGAGGGGAGAGGACCTAACCACTAAAAAATAGCTACGTCTACATTCAAACATACAACATCAAGGCAGTTACACCTTGCAAACAAACAACAGATCTGTAAGTGAGAGTAAGGCGTCATCAGCATTGCGGCTTTCACTGCCCCGCGTAATTAAGTGCACTCAATTCACATACAATCGGACGAACAACGACAACATTCACGCCACTGAGCTCGGTTAGCCGAATGAGTGTAGTTCGTCGTAAGTAACGGCTGCCGCATGAACCACAGAGAAGGGAGAGATATTAAGGATAGCATACACCCAGATGACAGAACGTTCACGTTGCTGAAAAAAAGTTTTAGACTCTGCAGCGGCTGCTGTGAATCTGCGTACTGGATACAACAAAAACACCCGTACCTAAACGGGACATGTGGAAATAACCAGACCTTGAAGGCAAGGGGCCATGTGAACTGCAGTCGGCGCGATTACCACAGTTGTCCCGAGGATAGAAAACACATGTGAAGGAATGGCGCACAATACAAAAGAAGATTCAAAGTACTGGCAATTAGCCCGAAGAAATGGATGCTTACAACGTGAACATTTGCAGTAAATTTTGATCGTTTTCGTACAACGTTTACGGTCGCAAAACATACGTCAGAATCATCAATAAAACCAGGCACGGATCCGTGAGTCAAGAGCAATTGAGCGAAGCGATTAAACAGAGAGGGGCACATGCACTCATTATGAAACGCCTACTCGGTGATGTCGAGTGGTTCATGACACTGGCGAAAAAAATCCAGCCTTGAAACGGCTCAAAAAAGCCCCAAAGTTTTCAGAGTGCGGCCGTTAGCAATGGCAGAAGCTACCGTCATCAGAATCCACGATTCATGGGATCAGAAACAGTTCGTACGAATCCTCTACTTCCCTTGGCTGGTTATCACAAAAGCCGCCAACCAGTACGTGTCTCCTAGCGAGCGCAAATCATTCTCATAAACTAATCAACAGCCCACAAATGTTTAGGTGGAATTAAATTCGTCAAATCACTCAAGATAGTAATTGGCCTGAGAGACGGTCTGATTTTCACACTACCCGCACCTATAACTGAAGACGCATACTGAGAACAACTTAAAACGGCTGCTCGCAAAAGTGACTTTTAGCTCACAAATACGAATCCGAAACTCAATGAACACCGCAAAACTGTGGCAGAAAACTAAAGGAAGCAGATCAGTAAAAAATTAGAGGAATTTCCAAACCAACTGCTTTTAACCACGTTAACAATGGACAATAAATTATTGATTGGGGTCGGCCGAGCTGTATGGCGCAAAAGCAACAAAGATCACGTGACATCTTAAGCAATGAACGACCAATCAGCTTGTAAGCAAAAAGTGGACACGAAACGATAACAACGCTGTTTCTAGAGGACAGAGAAATACAAAAACGGGAGGCAATATGCACAAATTCGCTTAAATATAGAAGGAAACTGAAGCAATCGAAACGAGACAAGAAAATAAATTGGAACATAAATGGACAGTAACGAGAATTGACAAAAATCGGTAATTACGAGTGACTTCATTTCGATAGGAGTTTAAACAGATCAAATAAATCAATAACATCTTTAGCCGTTGCGTCTTTTTCTTACACGATGAAATCGATCAATACTGTGTTATGGATTTGCGTACTAATACTTATCCCCTACGGCTCCAGAAGGTTCTGGTAAGTGGTTGGTTTCAATAACCACCAGCACGGCGACGGACAGATATTTCGACCACGTTGGATCGTATCAACACCAACCACATTAAAGAGTCTAACCCACAGGCTGTCAACAAGCGTCAAAGTGGCAGTCCAGATGCTCACTCACCAGACCACACGGTCACAGCTGCAGAAAGAAACGTGAGTTACGTAGCTTAGCCTCTACACTTTCTTTCGCCTCCGTCAATGATCATTGCTGCTTACAAAGCAATCACAAAATGAAGAACGATTTAGAATCAAGAACAAACGTGAATGATTAGGCGTCTGCGGTAATGCACATAGATAACCGTTGCCTACATAATAAATACGAGGAGACAATATATATTTTCGCTATATCAACTTGTACAATTATTTGCAAAATGACTCACTGGGATGTGCTAGTGTAGAAGCAGAAAATAACATAGTGCGTGGCACTCGAATTCAGAGCGACACATCCCAACAATGATGCCGACGGTTTAGCCACACACGGACCTGATCGCTATACTGTGGAATATTTTAGAGCACTTATATTGCCACAGATGGTGCTGACTAGCACGTATTCTTAACTCCGATATTCACGATTCCGATGTCAACGTATTAAACGGCCCGTCACATTTACTTCTGTTATCTTTAAGAATTCATTGACCATGAAGTGAACGAGAGTTGTGCTCGATTGCCTTGAAGCGTAGTCCGTGAAATGGGTGGCCAAAAACGTGTTCAGCGAAGATCAGTTAACAAACTGAAATTTGACTACATAACTAACGTTTCTGTTTACCGTCAAAGCATCTTCGCCCTGGTATATGACTTGTGGTTGTTCACTGTAAAGGGGACAACCGTTTCGGCGTTTGATTCAACATGGAAATCACGCGTTTTAACCTAAAGCGAAGTGTCTATTGAGATGCGCTAAAAGTAGACGCAGGTAATTTGTCCACGAAATTATTCCAAACCTGACTAGATCATGAAGTATTGGACAACGATTCATCCTGCAGACTGGCATGCTTTAGGTACAGATCACACGATTGACCTACGAAGTGTGTGTGTGCATAATGTCCTACCGGACCAAGAAGACAGTATCATGAGTCAAACAGAGTTAATTATTCCGTGACTCATTCAGTTGATTTGAAGAAGATTCCGTTTTGGGGGGTTGTAACGCAAATATACGTATCACTGTGGCGTGAGCATCAAACAAGAGTATGACAAATGCACTTAGTCATGTGCAGAGGACGAATACAAAGTGTGATAACGCGAATCAAGGCAACGAATTCACATCATTCTTGATTTGGATTGCAACAGCACCACTGAGGTAAACAATGTTGTTAATCCGGATAGTTTGTTATCAACTGATTCAAATCAGAAGTTATCATAATCCACTGCGGATCCGCACAAGCCTCTCAAGAGTCAGTGACTGACCTATGGCCAATTACATCTGGTTGATTCACAAATGTCTTACAGTTTGGAACTACTCACTGGTTCGAATATGAAAGTGACTTTCTATTATATTCCGACAGTTAAGAGTTCACATGTTGAGTACACGTGACCTTATAATAGCGACTTGAGAGTATACACTAATAAAACACGACTCAATGGTCTCCGGACTAACTGTCGTTGAACCACTCACTACAGTCATTCAGGTGGACGTTCAAAAATATTGCTCGACGGCCATTGTGTAGTTTGTTTAACGCAATCAACTCAACCGCAAGTGAGAGGGTAAATTCCGCAAAATGAAAAAAGCCTGGATAAGCTACCTTCAACACTTGGTAATCATTTTACAAGGATAGTGAGTGACAATTATAGGTTTTCAAACTGTGTTGAACATGCAGACCATAATTTTACGTAGTTTATGAATAGAACTATGGTGGAAACAGCCTTTTTCTTTCAACACTACGAGGGGGAGTCAAAAAGTAATGCCAATGTTTTCAATTCTGGTGAAGTTTTTCATAAAATTACCTGAATTTTTTCCGTTATAAATGATTATATCATTTACGTTATGTAATAGTTTGTTTCTTACTTTTCATGTTTTTAGACTCACAAGGAAAATTCAAAATGGCTGCCCCCGTAGAGTTGCGTCAAAAACAAAGAGCAGTGATTGAATTGCTTGTTGCTGAGGAGGGAACCCCCATGAACATT
>JTDE01002412.1:0-11997 GCA_014338405.1 Paragonimus skrjabini miyazakii
GGGATCACGTCATCTGCATTGCTCTCTTTCGCCAGCTCGATACTCATGGTTTCATTCCCCTAAGTTGTTTATCTCCATTACCTCATCACGTCCCAATCAGTAAGCAAAAAACGGCTTAGATTCCGGTCATGTTGAATCCGAGATCTGCCGGTCTGCGTACTTGGCATGTGAGTCACGCTTGAACAGAATTTGTGGATCATATAACTTTGAAATGGACCGTTAGTTAATGGTTTCTTTCGCGTTCGTAAGGATTTGTTCGGCAGTCGGAACATGTGAAGCTAACTCGTCCGCATTCAGTCACTGGGCTCTCACATAGCTATTTTGACCGTCGTCCAACTATAAGGCCTCAATTCTGGGACGACATCTTAGGTTATGTAGACGTTCAACCACATTCGTTTGCGATCTTCTCAACAGCAGATACAGAAACTGTCTTGCTAACTCCCATGGATGACCCTATGATTAGGACTTCTGATCCAATTGAAGTAACAAAGACGTAAAACTGATGTCTGGTGTTTTGATTACTAATAACAGCTGAAAACTGACATAATTGGTGCAACTATACTGACGCCATGTAAACGTAACCGGAGTTCAAATCCTGGTTCTGATAGCAATGTGTACTAGTGAAGATATCTGAGAGGAAATAGCCCCAGTCTAGGGTTTGTTTTTGGAGAAGGTTGGCTGAAAATGTGTTTTTGAAGGTGAAACCTTCGATCTACTTTCAGTGTTGCTCAAAGTGGATCAAACAAATTTCCACTACTTATCATCAACGAGTAGTATAGTTTGATCGATAAAATGCGCCAGACTGCGCATAACGTCTGCGAACTTGGAGTAGTTTACGGGTGTAAAGGTTGCTTATAGTAAAAACACTTTAGCAGCAGTGAAGCAGCTATACGCGAATAACAAAGCTTGTTAAGAAAGTGCTTAGATATCACAATTCCGAAAATACATTTGAAATGATTTGACTTGTTTCAAATCGCTGATGGAGCCAATGGAAAACAACAAGGTTAACAGGCTTGTAATCCTTTCGCTAGATTGGGCTTCATAGGTCTTGAATTATAAAATCTCCCCCATAGGTTTGTGTACAGTTTAGTTTGTCTGGCAATATCAAGGTGGGATTTGTTGTTCAGATTTTTGCGTGAAATTATGTAGTCAATCTTCTTAAGGCGTTACACACAAACGTGTAACAATGCCTGCATAATTGCGTGGCCAAGTAAGTTGCCAAACAACGTACAACGTAGTTTATCGGTGACACCGACACCCGTGTTGCTGACACGGTCGTAATCGCAGAACATGTCGGGCGTCGACCGTTAGGCACTCTGTTGGGTGGTCTTCGCCAGACGCTGTATCGGGCATTGATCAAATAAATATAGCCGCTTTATAGATTACCTCATCCAATGAAAGGTGTCGGAAAAATCTCAACGACTTTGGAACATTTTACAATATTCATTGCAGCATGTTAGGAAAGTTATTAGCCTGAATGCTTACAAGATAAGTTTAGCAGGCTAGTCAGCATAAATACACTAGAGTACATGCGTTAGAGGTGTGATTATGGGTTTAACGTGACTGTTCGGGTAACTGATCAGCAACCTGTCATTGGCATCCTTACATAGTTAAATTCAATTATTGGGGCTTCAAAGCGCACCGAGTTATATGAGCTTGTCCAGGGGAAAATCCTAGGCATGTTGTTCGCAGAATGTGCACATACAGAAGATAACTGTTATGTATAAGATACAGTGAAGGTAAGTGAGCTCAAGCCACAGTAGACCATACCCAGTTAAGTGATATTATGAAAAAAGAGAACTCTTGCTTGTTATTTCTACGAAGACGGTTCTTGGTGCACCTGAATAAGCCCGTCTAACTACAAGTGGTATTGATAAACGTTTTCGTATAAGTGCATAAGGTGATGGCCTATACACATCCGATAGGACTTGATGCTACATTTCCAACCATTTGTATTAAGTATGCAACTAATATCAAGTAAAAGCGCCAAAAAATCGAAATCCTTGACGAAACAACTACCTCTGGAAGCAGTTGGGTTTATTGTCAGTGCAAAATTGTACAAGTTTCTTAGATTGAGATGAACTCTGTCGACTTTTTAAATAATGTTTATTGATCAGAAGTTTTTGATTAAATTGAGTTTGAAGCATCTCAGCTAAAACCAAGCTGACAGCAACAACAACGTGCTTCTCTGCAGCTTGTCAATAGAGCCACTTTAGAAACTCAGTGGGCTCATTGCTCATTTCTTCATAATGGTCATCATTTTGACCAGAATGTATCGTGGTTGAAGTGGCCGGTAGCTGCAAGAGTGGAATATCCCAAATGAAAAACAACGAATGGATAAAACAAATGAAGGAGCGAAAAATATGATGGATGCAGTTATATCACTGACTGTGGCACACTGGCACTCGGTTGACCTTTATAACGAGCGATCTGAGCGATCGTGAGGACTCTAAACGAGTAAGTGACACCTATTCCTTTTAATCAGTGGAACACCTAGAGATTTCTTACTTCTGAATCACATTGTTGCTTGACCATCAAACAGTATTTCTTCCCAATTGTCGGTGGTTTCAGCAACTAAGGATTGGTAGGGAAAACGTTCGGCTGACGTATGGAGTTATTGATCTGTCCATTACAAATTGTATACTCTGCCAATTTTGATGACTGTTTGCGTATATTCGATGTCTCGAAATACGTACTGGGGAACAGTTGTGCAGTCAACCCAGTTGGTTGAGACAACGATGATCGAACACAACAAATCTGTTGGTATCGTCGTCACGGGCAGACCATGTTTCCAAACCAACGGATAAGACCGGAGGTCTTTTTGACACCACAGATGATGCAACTCAGCATACACGCCCGTTCATCTACACTTGCCTTAGTGTTATATGGAATCCACCAAGTTTTGTACCAGGTAGAATACTGTAACACACTTCCACTGTACAAATAACATGGAGTTTAGCAACTTTCATCTTGGGCATTAATCTTATGTTACTGTCAGATTTTTCGTTTTTTCTTCACAGAAATCTGACATATACTCCATGCCGTATCTCATATGACTGCATCCTAAACGTCCCGGAATAAATTATTACGTGGGTTTGTCGTTGCGACCACTTCGAAATGTTAGTTCGTCGTTTACCACGCGATGCATTCTTTGCTAACTTCTCAGTTAACTGACGTAAGATACCAAGTAGACAACCGATGAAGTATCAAAGAAGAATCGAAACAACCAATGATAAATAAGGGGTTATGTATCCCGTTTATCTGTTTGGTTGAACCAACGGGACCCACGTGACCTTCGTGTAGTAGTTAAGGTGTTGACAACTGGCCGGGTTCAGTAGGTTCTGATGGTTTGTTTCTAACGTGAGTGCAGCTAATTAGACAGGTCGTTGAGGGCCGCATCATATCAAAAGACGATCTGATTCCTGATTAGGTTTCTCCGCGTGCAACCAAGAAAATTGTACGGCGAAACCAGAACAATCAAAACAGTTTGGCGTGAATCGTGGATCAGTGTCAGACGATGCCATCAAAGTGTTTGACACTTTTTAAACGTGTATCGTCTACTCAAGCGTTAACGGTTTTCAAACTGTTTCGTAAGTCCTTCGAAGTTTTTAGGTTTTTAACCGGTCAAAATATCACTGCAATACTCGCCTTTCGCATAACCTCATTCAGGGATTGCAAACTGGCATTCTTTAGGTTTTAATTAGAAGTGACTAAATATCAGAAATTCCTTGTACTTCTGTCTTCACAAATACTGAATTATCGGAAGCTCATTCACTTCGTCCTTGCCAAGTAATTTCCCATCGAGCAACATAAATGCATTTGAGGCGGTTGCTTGCACCTTGTTTGACGGCTTGCTTGTTTCTTATGAATCCAGAGAAAACAGTAGCTTATTGTAAATGACCGTTTGTAAAACGCATGCTGTCTTGCTTTCATTTGCAACTCGGTTGCTTGTTTTCTTGGTGTGAGCATCTTAGTGTTAGTTTGGAAGAGACACATTACTAGACTTTAGCTGGATTTCAACCAGTGATTGAAACAGCTTGTCCAGACTCGACAACGTTCTACCAACACGGGTATTGCGGCAACTGCTTTGGTTTAAACATTAGTTTTATGGGTTCAAACTAATTTATCCTAATTCATTTGCTTCAGAAATACGATATCTTTTCTTGCTTTTAAATTATGACATTTAACCTTGTCGATAGTGGTGAGGTCGGTGATTAATTCAAGGTCACAGGTGGATAGTTTTAGTATCAAGTTTAACTTAGAAGTATTCCTGTCGTGAAAAAAAACATAGAATAATCTACAAAAGTGATATTGTCAATTACCGAAAATTCTAAACTGATATAAAAATCTATTTCACAGAAGAAATTTCAACCGTGAGATACAGAAATTTACTAGTGAGTAGTTCGGCAGAAAGTCGCTCAGAATATGCTTTGTGTTTTCTTTCAATTGCGTATCATTACTAAAGTTTAATTTGTCCTCGATCTGTTTTCCGTGATGACCATCTTGGCGCCACTAGATTGCATTGTGTGAACATCTTTCCATAGTCCTGACTTTTGCCTGCGCTCACGGAACGCTGACCTCGTTACTCCTAATTACACAGGTCAACGACTACTCATCAGGTATGATCCAGTTCGTGGGGCTAACATTTGTAAGTCAAACGGCACCAACTGTAACCATGCGTAACCATACGCCAAATGTGGGCTGACAGAAAGCACTAGTAAATGAAACCCCTAGGTAAGCACAGAGCTATAGTGTGACCGACCTCCAAGACAAAACAGAGTGACCTTATGAAACGCAAAATGGTGATGACTGACCTATTCATGATGTTCCAGGAGTGACTCTATACTCTCACTAATGGTCTTTTGCCTATGCTATATGTCGTTCTGTAGCACAGCCCAGTAATAAATCCTACGCATTATTACATGCCTAGAAATGGATATTTTACGAGTAGATTGCCATAGTGAAAGATATACCGCACATTGATGCATATTTCTTTCACAGCTATGTTAATTACCATTGTGTTTGATTGAAAACTTCTGCTAAAAGTGAAAGGCAGTATGGCAAGCAGCCTGTTTTCGGTTATTCATTAAAAGTTCATTTGTATCGTTATGATTATCGTGCGAGAAAAGCCGGAAGCCATTTATCACATTAACACGTTGATCCAATTTGGATGGCAAGGCTGAAATTGAGACCAATCAGTTATCATATAGATTGAACATCACCCACAATTGATCGCAGCTGTCGCATTCCCATAGACTTTCCAGTCGGCCCCTTTCGAAAATAAGCACTAGACTCGAGTTTCGCTCTCATTAGAGCTCGTCAGTAGTGCATATCATCGCCACCACCGGGACTTGAACCACGGACATGCTGTTCATGAGGCAACCGTGTTTACCACTACGCCATTGACCTCACGTTAGGCACGACCGAATTATCATATGTGAACGCTCAACCACTTTCGCTTGTGAGTAATGATCAGGTTGCCCGATCGTCTCGAAATGGAGACACAGTTACTGTCTGTTAACTCCAATCGATAACCCCGCGATTAGGACTTCCTAGACAGGTCGAGATCTCCGATCTCATTAAACCTGCTGGACGATATTTTAGATTACTGATGAGTAGTCGGGGATTTGGTTAATTTTCAAGTTGAACATCACCCACAATTGATCGCAGCTGTCGCATCCCCATAGACTTTCCAGAAGCACTAGACTCGAGTTTCGCTCTCATTAGAGCTCATCAGTAGTGCACATCCATGCCACTGTCGGGACTAATCGTCGGGTTATCGGGGTTGTCAAAACTGATGAGTAGTAGGGGATTTTGATTTTCATTTAGATTAAATATCACCCACAATTGATCAGTAATCAAGTATCGCTCAACAAGTCAATGATTTCTGTGATTTCAACTTGGAGAGAAGTCCTAGTCGAGGGGTCACCGATTAGAGTTAACAGACAGTAACTGGGTCTCCTCTCGAGGCGATCGGGCAACCTGACCATTACTCACATGCGAAAGTGGATGAGCATTCACAAATGATAATTCGGTCGTGCCTAACGTGAGGTCAATGGCACAGTGGTAAACACGTTTGCCTCATGAACAGCGTTGACGGAGTTCTATTCCCGGTCGTGGCAAAGGTATGCACTACTGACGAGCTCTAATGAGAGCGAAACTCGAGTCTGGTGCTTCTTTTCGAAAGGGGCCGACTGGATAGTCTGTAGGAATGCGACAGCTGCGAGCAATTGTGGGTGTTATTCAATCTATATGGACATCAAAATCCCCAACTACTCATCACTTGTCAGTTACTTAACGGGAGATCGCGGTGGCTAGAGGGCCGAACCAGATTTGTTCTGAACTCGCAATGAACTCCATTATCTTCCAAGATCGTCAGAATAAGAATTTTTGACTTCTTTGGACTGATGACTTTATAAGCGGCAAATGATTTGGAAGGCCATTCTTAGTGGAACCAGGTGCTTTGAGTCATTGAGGAGAGCCGAAAGTACGGTCTCAAAGGATCTTAATTCTCACCCGATCAGTCATACAAGAGTGTATTTCGAATGATCTCCGTAAACTGCGCTTGGTTTGTGCAGATCATGTGACCACTTCAAATGAGCACATGAAATTGTAAACATAAAAGAAAATTACAAGTTTTTCAGTTCAAGTTGGCTCTGTATCATCATAGCAGTTAAGCTGCCCTGTACTTTACATTATTTGTTTTACCAGTCAACATTTTGACAAACGTTTTTGTTTTGTAGTCACATAAACCAGTTTCTTCCTCATCGATGGAATTTCCACTTTACAAGTTTTCGTGTTAATCCGTGTATCAGAAAATCTTTCGAGACGGATGATATCAGCAATCACAGCAATCTTGGTCACAGTTTTATCATCAGCCAACTCCATGCGATATTTCTTTTACCCATGAAGGCTTCGATTAAAAACGCATATACCGCCCATTCCAAGTGTCTTTCCTGAGAAAGGCTTTGTGAATAATATTTGCTCAGCTTTCCTTGCCTCGAACGTTGACCTGAGTTTAGATGGAGATGCGATCACTGAGATTTCTAGAACTACTGTTGTAGCATACGCCGGTGATATAATCTTTTATGGTAACACTGACCTGCGTAGATCTTTGATGCTGTCAAAAATTATCTGTTAACGGTCGGCCAAAAAGTAACGCCATGGCAACGCAATCTTCCTAGTCAGTTTGAAACTGTGCCTTCTGCGTATTGAGTTTCCGGCAAACGTCTGATAAGTAAAACGCGTATACACTGGCGCCCATTCAAATCGGGAGCTACATCTTATAGCGATCAATATTGGTCATAGAATGCTACTGATAGTTCATCAAGTTCTGGATGACTTTATCTGTTCATGGAGGAAATGTGATATAACGCGCCTTCCCCTACCAAAAAGTTCTATTCCGACTTGAATGCTATATCTGGCTCCCTGCTATGCGGTTTCACCCAATCTACTTACGCGGAGTCAAGAAGAACACAACTGCGGGAAAACACGCTGTACTGCCGACTATCAGTTCGACAAATGAATGAAATGCCTGTAAATATATAGCATGGAATGATGGCCAAATATGGCAATTTACTTGTTGAATCACCGTTTGCTTATTTAGGCCACTTCGCGACCAAGTAGGGCCAATTCCATAGGCGTTGCGCTCTGACTGGTTCCTCGGGCTAGCGTGACACCCACGCTCACTTGCACGTCTCCTGCTTACACGACACCCACGCTCACTTTCACATTTCCTCCTAGTTAGTCCGACGTACCTCTCAGTGCTATGTTGATGTCTGATTTCATCAGACGTCACCAATGTCCTGACTAGATTGCTTTGATGAATTTGCTTCCTAACACCTCCCCTTTTTCGGCATGTGTCATAGTGTAGCGAAACGGCGTCCAATAAAGCACAATCTTTATCGTCCAGCACTCTAGTTCACATACTACGCGTGCGATCACGTTTACGGGTCAGAATTCTAGTTCACAACACCCCATGGTTTCCGCTCACGTGTCGTGTGCACTTCTGCCCGATTTATGTATGTGATCGGCGGCTTCTATCCGGGGATTTTCCGCCTGCTACTCCTCGTCCGTTGGTCCGATTTTGTTGGGCGATGGTTCATCCGGTCGCCCGTGTTGTCCTCCATCTATCCACTGTGAGCTTTGACTGTCCTTCACGACCGTGTCGAGATATTCCACCGAGTGTTGGAGTAATCGAGCCTTCGATTTGATCGTCCATCCTATTTTGCGTGCCATGTCTCGCCCGTTGGTCCGATCCGATCGAGCGATGACTTATCCGATTGCCCCTGTTATCCGCCATCCGATCGTTCAGGGGTTGTGGACGTGCCTCCCCCCCGCGTTGAGGCATTCTGCTGAGTGTTTGATAATCCACCACAATAGGACTGACATCTTGGATGCACTTGTAGGGGGTTCACGGGCTTCCTTGTTCGTTTGGACTGTCTAAGAGGAAATGAGCCTGGTGTTGTCTTGCCGATGATTAACAGCGGCAAGTCAGCCTTTTTCTCCAATTCGAAGCTGTCCAGTGGAACTTCCCAATGTAATGAAATTGAGTCTGGTTTGATCGGAAGTAAGCCAGGGTTCCCCCGTAACTGACTGATATGTCTTCTGCAGGTGTCTTCCCCCACAGTGACTTCATAGACCACCATCCCATTACGTTTTGAGATCACGGCAGCAGTCCGTTTATTTTGACCTCGGAAGTCTCGTGCAAGCACTGAGTCGCCAATATTGAAACGCCGAATGCGTTGTGCATAACCTGTCTTGCGTGTTTCGTCAGCGGATGTGAGTGGTGAGGGTCTGATATTGTCTAACCTTGTTCGAATTTTCCGTCCGAACATACATTCAGCTGACGAGATTCATCCTGGTGTATTACGATTAGACGTAGCGTTTAATGACATCTACTAGAGTTTCCTCTCCTTAGGCTTTAATTAATGCCCGCTTGAAGGTATCCACGAACCTTTCAACTTGACCATTAGATTGTGGGTGATACCAGGGAGAGAATTTTTGCAGAATGCATGATGCTCACAGAATGTCTGGAAAGTTTCGAATGTGAATTGTGATCCATTATCCGATACAATAGTCTCCGGAATGCCAAAATAGCTGAATAACTTGCTGAGCTATGATGTTAGTGATATAGAGTTCGGGTTGGTCATAGGGACAACTTCCGGTCACTTAGTGAATGAATCGACCAAGATCATGTAGTATTGACCATTAACTGGCCCCGCAAAATCCAGATTGAGACGTTGCCACGGTTTTTCTGCATCTGGCTATGGTTGCCACGAACACTTCGGGGGTGGTTTAGCTGCTAGCTGACATCCTTCACATCTTAGACAGAACCGTTCAATTTCCGAATCCATCTGTGGCCAATATACATAACTGTGCGCGAGAGCTTTCATTCGGCTGATACCTGGATGGCCGGCGTGAAACTGCTTCAGTACTTTATCACGTAACACTTGTGGCACGACGACGCGGTCATCAAACATGAGACAACCGTCGGTAATGGAGAGGGAGTCACGTCTATTAAAAACTGCCGGATATTGGAGTTTAGGTTGTGTTGATTACACCTTGTGCGTACATAGTGCATCACCCTCTGTAAGACTTCGTCGTGATTCGACGAGTTCTTGATAGTCATTGCCGTAAAAGGCAGGGCCCTTGTGTTATCGAAGAGGACTTGATGAACCACTGGTTCAATTGTAACTGACGCAATGATGGGGTCGTCAGATTCTGTTTGCTTTGTGTTGATTAAGTGTGACAAGGCATTGGCGTTGTCAAATTCGTGCGTGTTCCGGTATTGAATATTGAAGTCATAGGCGAGTAACATTGTCGCCCAACGTTGCAGTCGGTTTGCAGTGTAAACCGGAATGCCTTTCTTTGAACCGAAAATAGTCAGCAGAGATTTGTGATTTGTGAGAAGAGTGAACCGCCTACCATACAGCATTTTGTGAAATTTCTTGTCTGCGAAAATGATTGAAGGTTCCTCCTTTTCAATTTGACTATAGTTCTTCTCGGCTGGGGTTCATGATCTGGCAGCATGCGCAATGGCTTTTTCTGATCCATCTGGAATGACATGGGAAATTACCGCACCGATTCCAAAGTTTGATGCGTCAGATGCAACCTCTATTGGAACAGACGGGTTGTAATGAGTCAGAAGCAAATCAGAAGTAATCATTATTTTAACTTTCTCAAAGCTTCGTTGACATTCTGTTGTCCACTCCCATTTTGAATCCTTTGTTAGAAGTCTGTTGAGCGACCCTCTGAGTTGATGAGGTGTAGGAGGAAATGCTCCATAATAGCTGACAAGTCCGAGAAAAGCACGAAGGCCGGATACATCTTTCGGTGGAGGCATCGCCTTGAATGCTTCAACACTGGCCGGATCCGGATGACGTCCATGTTTATCAATAGTCAACCCAAGATACTTGACACTTTACAACATAAAAGTGCACTTCTTCCTCCTCAGCCAGAATCCGTACTCCTTAAGTCTTGACAACAACATGTCCAGTTTTTGTACCAGGTCTGCAGCGTCACAGTCCATGATTATAATATCGTCCAAATGAGCAACACAACCGGAAAGGTCAGACAGCATGGTGTCCATTATCTGCTGGAAGATTGCTGGTGCAGTTTTGATGCCGAATGGTAGTCGTGTATACTGGAACAAGCCTCTGTGAGTATTAATTGTCAGCAATATCGTCCACTCTTCTTCCACAGGTATCTGTAGATATGCGTCAGCAAGATCCACTTTGGCAAAACACTGTTCCCTGTCGGGCTTCGTAAAAAGGTCTTCTGGCACTGGTAGGGGATATTCGTAATTCTTTAACGCCGCGTTCAAGCCAGTAGAAAAGTCTGCACATATTCTAATTCCGCCGTTAGCTTTTTTGACAACCACGAAGGGAGCGGCCTATGCAGAGTAATTCACTGACTGTATGATACCTTCTGCTTGCAACCGATCAAGTTCGCCATCCACAATCGGCAGAGCAGCAAACGGAACTGGTCTTTTGGGTCTGAACACTAGTTTCGCTTCTGGATGTGATGTTAAAGTTGCCTTCGCTTTTGTACGAAGACCGAGGTGGACCTGTATCCACACCATTTCTAGTTCTTCCTCTTAGTCTTGTTTCAATAATTTTCAACCATTTTAGTAACGTTTTCTACTAGGATATTCCACGTCACTGTTGAGGCGAGCGGCGACCGGAGCCACAGTACCTTTTGGTCAGGGTCATGGCTGTTATGATGATGATGATGATGATGATGATGAGGCTTGGTTCAAAAACAGACGTGTGCCGCATCTGGAGTTCCTCAACCTGACGTTGAAGTCCTGGCACCAAAAGCAGCGTCTCAGACCGACTGTGTATTTTCGTTTGAATACATATGCTGTTTACCGGCTGATCTAGTAATTCCAAGTCATCCGTCCAGTCAAGGTTCAGCAGATCTAAACCTGATTAATCTGTGACGAATTAATAGGTTTCGATTCGGCCGTCTCCAAACGGCTCCTTTTATGTCACTTCCTCAGCTATCTTCAAGGTTCCACTAGAGGTGTTTGGAGCCGTATGACGCGTCGGAAGTAGTGGAGGCCGCTCAAGCTTTCATCACATATCGCGGGAAATCACAGTGATATCAGAAGCTGTGTCCAATTGCAAGCAGGTAGGAACACCATTAATACAAAGAGTAGCTTACTTGCCTTTGGATTCCCAATCGACTTTAAGTGTTGCAGTGACCGTCCTTGACTTGCTGGAGGAGAACTTCGGGCGCCTGTGAAAGTTTCTTTGACGTTGGGATGGTTGAACTAGTAGCGACAGCATATTTCTTTGTGATCCTTCTTTCCACTTCTGTTTCATATATTGTGGTGGATTGTCAGGCCGGAGGAGCGAGTATTCAAACACTCGGCGGTATGCCTCAACGCGAGGGAAGACACGTCCACAACCCCTGAACGATCGGATGGCGGATAACAGGGGCAATCGGATAAGTCATCGCTCGATCGGATCGGACCAACGGGCGAGACATGGC
>JTDE01002412.1:12239-30894 GCA_014338405.1 Paragonimus skrjabini miyazakii
TGGGGTGTTGTGAACTAGTATTCTGACCCATAAACGTGATCGCACGCGTAGTATGTGAACTAGAGTGCTGGACGATAAAGATTGTGCTTTATTGGACGCCGTTTCGCTACAATATGATTTTTGAACTGATAGAGACGAACAAAGTGCCATTCCTTGCAACACCAGCATACTAACGGTGGTTTTGAATTTGTTGCTGGCTGGTGGCTTGTTTTCTTAGTTGTGTTCTTGCTACTGACGGCATAAATCATTTATGGAGGACTCGTTTAAGTAGCCTGCTGAATCATTGCTGTATCCTGTTTCAGGTTGACCAGTCGTTGGCACTCTGCTGTGACACTCTGAAGGGTGATATCTGGACAATACTCGATTTTGTTCAAAATTCTTGTCCGAATATCTGCATCTTGGGGCGAATGCAAACCGCATACAAAGATGAGACACTTGAGTTGATCTTCCGACATGCTACGAAGTTTTGAATGTTCGCATTCCAGATTGACATTAGCTACATACTGTATCCAGTCATCGCCTGGGTTCTTTGTTAACTTCAAACAGTGATAGCGAATATTGAACAAGGATGATTGCTCACCGAAAATTTGTGACAACGTCCTTGTTGTTTTCTCGAAGGCTAAATCTCTGGGATGCTTTGGCAGGATGAAATTCACGAATCGTTCGTGTTCTGTTGTGTCCACTCTTCGCAGTGATAGTCTGACTTTCTTGTCTTCGGGAAGCTGTGCCATCTTCACACGAAAAATATATTCATATTTATGGAACCAAGAATCGAACGTGATGCCACCGATGGCATCAAAATGGAACTCACTGATTTGTTGGATCATCGATTCTGGTGAAGACACCAGGCCCTGGGTTACAACTCCCAGTGAATGATTCGATAACTTTGTGCCATCATTTCAATAAGCTTCGCTTGTGACTTCTCGAAAATGTTCTGCTGCTGCTGAAGGAGTGCCTGCATCTGCTCCATGGAGATGTTCATGATTGGGTTCGGTTTGACCTATGTCGCCACTGATGTAACGAGCCTTTCCTTACCGAAACGTTCTATTCCGACTTGAATGCTATATCTGGCTCCCTGCTATGCGGCTTCATCCAATCTACTTGTGGGGAGTCAAGAAGAACACGACTGCGGAAAAACACGCTGTATTGCCGATTACCAGTTCGACAAATGAATGAAATGCCTGTAAATATATAGCACGAAATAGTGGCCAAATATGGTCATTTATTCGTTGAACCACCGTTTGCTTATTTAGGCCACTTCGCGACCAAGTAGAGCCAATTCCATAGACGTTGCGCTCTGACTGGTTCCTCAGACTAGCGTGATACCCACACTCACTTTCACATCTCCTGCTAGTTGGTCCGACGTGCCCCTCATTGCTTTGTTGATGTCTGATTTCGTCAACCGTCACCGAAGGCCTGACTGGTTTGCAATGATGACTGATTTCATCAGCCGTCATCAAATTCCTGACTAATTTGTTTTGATGAATTCGCCTCCTAACAAAATTATTAAGAATATCCCCTTTAGTTGGAAACTATTTGTTATGGGGTGCTTTCTACCACATTGGCTTAAATGTTTCCCGTTCATACTTGCTACACATACGGCCAAACACAGATGTAGTTCATGCGAACTCTCCGGTACCTTAGTCTCTGAACGTTTATCCTCAATTAAACGTCCTTGATGAACAGGGCAATTGAATTGTCCCTTAATCTACACGTCATGTTCGCCAACTCCGAATCTTATTGTAGTACCTGGCAAACCCTAAATTTACTGAAAAGAAAAACCGTTCAATAGCGCAAGATCTTTATTGTCAAGCAGAGGTTGCGCATTCACGTTTAAAACAGGAATCGCATTCCACAACACACCGAGGTTTTCATTCGGGCGGTGCATTCAATTCTGTTTAGTTTTGTGTGTTTGACTGACGATCACTGTCGTGGATTTTTGCCTGTTATTTCTCAGCCGCTGAACAAATTTTGCTCACTGATATCTCCTATGATCTATCTTGCTGTCCATGATTCCTCCGTTGTCCGCTGTGATCATATTTCACAGTCTCAGAATATTCTACTGAGTGTTCAACTAATCACGTGTTCGACTCGGTCAACCATCACACTGTGTTTGCGTAAACTACCGCCCATAGAGACCTATAATTATCCAACATCGCAGCTTTCTTATTCATGTAGAGCTTTCGATTCGCTGTCCCCGAAAAGTTATGCTAGACTTAAGCTTTACCTTTGTTGAAGCCCGTCAAGAGCGTCCGTTACTTCAGCTTGACGGGAAGTCCATATAGTAAAATGATTGCTTGGAGTAAACAGTGCTATATCCAGTCGAGACCAGCCTGCAACTCCAGCGTTACTCACAAGTGAGTATGACTTAGCGTTGACGTGTAACAGTTCTACTATATCTAATGTGAGGTCAGTAGCACAGTGGTCTATTTGATTGCCACGTGAGGGGGTGAGCCTGAGTTGAAATTAGGTTGACAACCAAAAATAACGCTATGGACGAGTTCTAACAAGTGTGAAACTCAAGTTCGAGGATTATTTTCGGAGGAGACTGTCTGTAAAATCACTGTAAATGCAAATTCTACGATCAACTCCGAGTGGCGTTGGAGTTATATCAATCCACTCCTTTACTACACACCAGTAAGCAAGTTAATTTTAGATAATTCCTCTAAACGATATATCCGCTGACTGAATATCCATTCATTTGGTGTAAATTCAAGTCGTTTTTTTGTTGTTGTACCTAAGTAAGCTTTTAGCTATCCCATTCAAAAAAGAAGCATTAGATTCGCGTCTCACTTTCGTTAGAGTGAGGCAGCAGCGGACATTACTACCGTACTAAATATTTGAACTCAAGTCACGCATTCGTGAGGCAATTGTGCTGGTCACCGCGTTATTAGGCTCACATTAATCACGACCGAATTGTAGTATCTGGATACCCAACCATTTTAGCCTGTGATTAGTGATCTGCTTATCCAGTCCAAAGGCACTCAGCTGTAGGTGATTTACTCGGTTAGCAAACTATGAGTCGTACGACTTGACACTTGTCCGGTAGGACCAAAGAGCGTCATCCAGATCGGATCAGAACGGTGAAACCACAGCTAATTGCTAGGCCAATGTGGGCGAAGCAGATTTAAGCATGAACAGAATACTTTTGTGAATTTGCATGAAAAATTATCATGTGGCCCACACGGTGTCCCTGAGTTACTCATGCACCGCTGCGGGTTTGACTACCTGAATGACTCATGGTTACAGTGACTGTCTACTGCTATGCATCATGTAGGATGACGAACTGTTATTTTGTCCAGGAAGGAGATCAAGTTAGCACATGGCTGAAGCAATTACAGTTAAGTGGTGAGTAGTCGAGTTGTTTGATCGTGTTATGTATGCCCTGTAAAAGATTGAGAATGATGATCTATAGACAAGTATATGTTTTTGGTAATCTAATTTCATTCCAATACAGTTATATAAAATAGCAAGTGTCAGATCGAGATATCTATCGAACGTATTGAATATTATTTATTATTTATCAATCAGCTGATGATTGCTTGATCGGTTGACAAAAACCAGACATCGCTGACATTAAACCTTAACGTTCTCAATTACAAAGACTTTTCATTGAGCCTTTAGATTCGGGTTTTGCTTCTGTTAGAGCCTCTCAGTAGCGTACATCCTCGTTACTGAAAGAAGGTGAGCACTAGTCCAAATTCTCATGAGGTGATTGTACTGATACTGGTGACCCCACATTAAGTACGTCTAAATAATCCTATCTAAACACTTAACTCGGCGAGCTAACGTCCCGTTAATGTTCAGCTAACCACAGTACGAAAGAATGAATCCAAAGGCACACAGCGAATTAAAACAAATCTCGACCAATTTACGTGGGAAGGTCATTGCTAACACTCGGGAACCCAGTAGTGCAAAGGATCGGTTTTAAGCCCACTTTGGCAAAACTTGCACTGGGCATAATACTTACCTAATCTATACTGAAACGCATGTACGCTGGCAAACAATTAAACGAGAAAGCCATATATCCATTACTTCGTGCACTACTCAACTTTGTATAATGGACCAGTCACTTAGACCTCACCGCGAGTACAACGTATTTAAAAGGTTCACCAGATCTCCATGCTGGAAAATAGACAGCAGAATGATATGGTGTGTATCAGAGCACGCCAATGGCGATTGTGTAATTGCGTTACACTCAGCACAACTCCCTCTGAAAAGAGCACCACATTTCTGTACCAAATCGTACTACATGGCATAGAAACTATTCTGTGCAGAACGATTGTGAAAGACAGTCGATCGGTTACAGTTGATCTCATTCCTTCACAATCTGTATCTTGGTTTAACCACCCAGACTGATCACATGTTGCTGTAAATGTTTGTTAGATTTTGAGTCGACATATTTGCAAACATAAAGTGACCAGTTCCTTAGTATGAGAATAACATTTGCAAAACGTTTAGCAATTTGGAATGATTGTAACAGTAAAAACCTCCATAGATAATGATTGTTCTTGACGGTGCAGGTAGTATAATTCGTTTAAAAACTTTCGATCCGAATAATCATGTACCTGCTCAACAATCAGCTAACTAATGAAAACGGGTAGGTTACTGCGGACGCTTAAGATTTACTTTACTGATGAAAAATGAACACTGGTAAGGCGAATATTCAATACATGAAACCGAACCAATATTCATTGTAACTGAGTGTAACACAAGGTCAAAAATTGCACATTCTGGATCTAGTGGCTTTTGGGGGGACGAATCGACTTTCACAGTCACTGAGGAATCGGTGACAGACGAATCGAGTTTATTTTACTCCCAGGAATTTTCTCTTGTCTGGATGTATTCGAACTGGTCCTTGAGAATGAGGGTCTACAGCCATTGTATACATTTAATTTCAAAAACGAACAAATCTCTAAACATGAATGGGTCCATGACTAACTTAGAACATTTGACTTTGGCAAGTTTCCTTGCATGTGACCAGCCAACCCACAGTGTAAAAATGTGCGTAATATCTAATAGACTCACAGGTATACAAAAATGTTTTGAAGCATGGGTATTGTAATGTGGTTGCCTTTCAACAGACTAACGGTCACGGGTGTATAAAACTAATAGCCGATTGTGCTTTGATTTTCAACTGACTTGCCGGTCTGGTATCTTGATGCGCATGAATACCACTCACTAATGAATAGTGAGGTGATCAGATGGCAGTGGTTGTCCTGATTAACTAGGCAAGCGTTTCTATTTCAAATCATGCTACATAATGAGCCAACCAGCTGAAGTCGCATGTACATGTGTATTCATGACCTAGAACTACTTGGTATTCTTGGTTAACTTTGGATATCGCAGCATAGGGTGAGGGGTTAATCCAGTGAATTTCCAGCTGGTCATTGCATCGAAAGCTTTCTGGTTGAATCCGGTTCTAAGCATATTCTATTCATTTCCCTGTTTTTGGTTCTGAAACGGATTGTTTTTTTCTTTTTATAGGTATGTGGTAACTAAACGTCAACCACTAGCATAGACCTGCTGATGTTAAACAATAAACATTATTAATAATGATAAGCATTATAATCTAGCATCATCCAAAATCCTATCGTAAGGAGGAATAAGTCAGAGACGCTGTTACTAAGGTATTCAGTGCAGTACTGCCAATAGCAGTTGAGAACATTCAAAAGCTGCAGTTGGAAGATACGGACAATAGGAAGAATGGACGGAACGATGTCTAGTGGAGATAACCCAACAAACATACATGAAAGTTGGAGATTGGTACGACAAATAACGCTAGCTAAACAGTCCGAATCACTCGGAAGTACATGTGACACTCGAATGAAAACGTTTCTGTTGTTGTTTGAATTTTCGTTTGAAAGCACTGGCGATTGACCAACGGTTATCTTTTTATTGAACAACGGCTCGTTACAATGTGACCGCATAAGTCAATACTGCACCGAAAGTGTCATCGTGATAACATTAGCATATTGACATACAGCTGGCCTACTTTCTGGAGGAATACTGAAACAAATCTTGATCTTACGGTCGATAACCTTACGCACACGATAAGACGTAACAGTAAGACAAAATTACATCATTATTTACCACTGTGACTAACAGAGAAGTTGAGGTCAACAACCAAGATAACTATTCACATCCAGTCCAGTAAGACAAGAACAATAAACAACTCATTTGGCGATACAAAACCTCTTAACATGTACGTTTTTATCTAGCAACCGTCAGTCTAAAATAGTCCTATGAAATTTAAACAATACTATATTACAATGTAAACCATCATGCGAATATGACCACAAATTGTGAAAATGTAGAAGAGAGACAAGCAAAGGTTGCCTACTTTGGCGTAACAACCATAAAATAATCCAGGTCCAGCCTGCGTTCGGTTGAAGAGCGACCACAGAAGTGAAACTGTAATTCGAACCGTTATGCTATTTTATTACTGACCACAGTAAACTCGTTGGTACATGTTATTTATCCGTACATTCGTCTGCCTGGATGACTTGACGTCTATTGACAAGTGCGGTTCTTTGTCAGCTTGAGATTTTTGGGAATGGACAGAAATGTCACTCATTACCTCCTGTCTACCATATTCCTCTATCGTTCAGAGCATTGATTTAGCAGCTATCTCGCGGGGGACATTCTCCTCATTCACAAGGGACAAAACAAAAGCTGAAAGCAAGTATTTTAATACTGTACTAGTCCTACTGGAGGTGTGAGCATATCAAAGATATTTTGATACTCTAGAAAGCGCATTTCCTTTCATAGCCTGTGAGCACGTCTTTGGTTGGGCGCCTTGAGGTTTCATCCTATCATCATTAGTCTCACTGAGCAATGTGCAGTGCGACAAACGCTCCGTGAGCATACGGATTACATGGCCGAGCTAGGGAAGAATGTGCATTCTCATTATTCAGATTACCCACATTTCCCAAACATGTGCCGATGGACAATCACGTCGCCCACAACGTCAGCCCATTCGATGCAAGCTGACAGGTGGAGATAACGGTGATCAAATGGCGAGATAAAAATATACATCAGAATCTGTTTGACGATTCAAAGAGGAGAGGAAAATTGGTAGATGTTACCCGTCCAAGAAGTACAACACTCATAAGCTGTCAAGTGGTAAACTGTTGAACAAAAAAAGAGAACGTAAGAAAAACCCAGCCATAGTTTATCTAGCACTGATAAGTATGTGGCTATCAACAGTGGATCAAAAGGAACACAGAAAAGTTGTGTGTACTTACAATCTACCTTAATAGTTCCTATGGGCAACTTATCTAAAGATTCGGCTTGGTATTTTGACTATGCGTGCTAAGTCTGCATTTGGATCCGTCCGCGATGGCGCTATTACAACAGACTCTGGTAGACTAATCCTGACTGAACAAACCCAGCCACCAGAGGAGTGTTCCAAACAAGTCTGACTGTTTCTCTAATGACATTGTTTGCGAGTTTCCTTCGGGACGTAGGTTTGATTTAATATATTTACCACCATAGTAAAATGACAACAGAATGGCCAAAAATTTTATTACGCCAGCGAAATAAAACAGATACAGTGCAGTCAGTCCTGTGTTAGGCATTACGCACTGTGAGAACAATCGGCTTGTGAACGATTAGTTAAAGTGACTGCTGCGGTTGATAAGGTGGTCATTTTGAACATATATTGATAGAACACCAAACGCGCATACAATGTTTGCGGAACGAGGAAAGTTGTCAGCGGATAAATCAGAGCAAGTTAAAAGCATATTTCTAAAAAGGGTAACGGAACTCACAAAGATCCAAGTAAAGCTAGAGTAAGTCTATCTTAAGAGGTTACTTGTTTACTGTCTCAATTTGTGTAGCTTATTTAAGTAATATGATTTTGTGGTTTCTCGTTAAACCTTCTTGATAACAGCAACTTCCTTCACTTGATCTGGACACAGGCTTGAAGGTTTGATTCAGTAGGAGAGTTTACCATCCAGTTGGTCATAATGGTTTCACAATAGGACTCTCCAGCTGACTTAAGCATAGTTCACGCTTTAACTACTACCATTGCCTCCCGTGTACTGAAGAATGATTTTCAAAAAAATGTCCGGTCAAAGGTCATCCTTGAAAAACTTGTGCTAAAGACAGAAATGTCTGTCAACTTAGACAAAAAAAGTGCTGAGTAGTTTCAGTAGAGTCCGATTCAATCGTTTGATTTGATCGTTTCTCTATCAATCGTTAGCAAACTTTCGATTGGTCTAATGACAAGAGTTATGGAAATGTTCTAATGCCCATCAAAAGCTTTCTGGTTTCATTAAGCTCTTCTGGGAGTTTTGGTTCTTCCACCTTGTGGTCAGCGTTACTTCAGATTTTTCGATGTGGATTCGATCTGGAGAGCATGGTTTGTACTTTCCTTCACACTACTTAATAAACTTCAGGCAATTGAGCTCTCGTCGTGCGAGAGCAAATGGTAGTGAATGTGATTTCAAGGTGCTAAACTACTCCTTTTCAGTGGCTCAAAAGGAGATCAGCTCATTTTACACATTGTTTTCTATTGGTTGCTACTTTTAGAGGTCATCGTTATCCTTATGCCTTTCCAAGTCGACTGATCTGCAGTCGACTTGTGTTTTGCCCATCTTTGCTGTTATCGGGATCCCTGGGTTGGATTGCCATGATTCACACATTCCCCTCAATTTTCAATAATTACTTAAGTTGGACATGGTAGTTGATAATTCGCTGGTGTAGTTCGGATGCGTTTGATTCCTAGTTGTTGCATGCGTGCACGAAACTCCTTACTTTCGAACCATGGTTCCTCATCCATAAAGATAACCTTTGGAATGCCTTGGTTCACTACAATGTGCTACATCACCATGCTTTTCGCAGTAGACGTCTTTTGGTCAGGAACTCCGGCTGCTTCGATCTAACAGGTTAAACGTTCTGTCGTGAACACAACGTACTGTTTACTGCAAGCTCTCAATGATGCTGTTCTCAGTGCGGCTACATTCGCTGCTGGTTGTTCTATTGCCTTCTACATTTCTTCTAGTGTCTTTTTGTCTGTATTGTCGTACGCATCCATCAGAGCCACGGATATAACTCCAGGCTCCGACGTCACCTTTGCAAGCTCATCATGGTCCAACCGGCGGACGAAATGGGCAATGCGGACTTGGTTGTGAACCACCATCGCTCGACCCTAATAAAACTGTTCTGACGAAAACTGATGTCTTTATCCTTGACTCAATTCTAGTAGTGCCATGTCAAGTGATTTTTTCAGAGTGGCGGCAAACACGGAGAGCTCCGTTCCTCGTCCATGCCCGGCCGTCTTAAATCGCTACATGACCTCCTGGCGGTTGACCTGGCAGTGAACCGTGGCTATCAGCACCTCCTCCGCAGCGGCCTAATCCACTGTTCACAGGACCTTCTAACGCTGTGTCCAACACCGCCTTCGCCCTACCACTTATGAACTTCTACAGAGCAACCAGCTTCCCATAGTCAGTCTTGAACCCGACCTCTTTGACCAAGTCCACGAAGTCCTCCAGGAACGTCTGGCCGCCTCAAGTTCCGAACGGCTGCGGCCAAGGTATCTTCATCCCAGTGTTCGTCAACGCACCATTCGTTGTGACCACAGCAGACGCTTGGCTTGCGTAGTATGTGTATTCCACAAAATCCCTTACAGGTTATGTGAACACGTAGGACAGCAAACGCGTACACTGTTGTGCATGGCTGACCTGTATTCGCACACCTTGGGCCAGAGTACATAGTCATTCATCTCGATGATACATTCCCCATAATACATACACAATGTTCCGAAGGTTGCTTCTGGTCCCTCGTCATTTCGACTTTGAGGCCTGTCCTTTAGTTCCCGAATGTACCCACTATACTACTCACAACCGAAGCTGCATGTTATACCGTAGTAACACAGTAGCTAATAATTTGAACAGGATGGGAACAAGACTGATGATGCTGTGGTGGTCACATGGACTTCGGGTCTGTTTTTCGTAAGCGGATGTAATCGCTCTTGTGTGTCAAAAAAAGGTACCTCCTAAGTACCCTAGTATAATACAGTTATGCATCGGCCGAAGAAAAAGTCGAATGCCCGCGGGAACTTTAGCCAACATTACTAATTCAAACAAGCGCAGGAATTTTTGGATGCCATTCCTGATGACTAGAACAATGTTATTTTCGTGAATGTAACCTACAGCAATCGGGATAGCGCATACTTACCATAGACCAATCAGTTGAGCTGCCGTACCTAAACCAGCACACGAAATTTAATGTCGGTGATTTGTAGTAAACTTATAATCAAAATGTAACATGAATGATTACAGGAGTGCGAGAATTGTAACCTTCAATTTGCATGGAAATAAATGGTTATAGAGAAGTCACCGTAGTTGCCAAACAAGTGTTCTGGTGAAAAATCTTCCGGATGTGATCGCACGCAATCTCATGATGATAATCCTGGAGTCGATGAACGATCAGTAGCATAGAGAATGACATACCGTAACAAAACTTTTTATAAGTCACTCATTAGCGGAATTATTGCTGAAGGAGAAATGCTTGACAAAAGTCGTCTTGGGTTACCAAAACAAACTCACAAGGATGTACACATTTAGCACAAGAGAGTCTCTTTTCTATCAACCAGCTAGCGTTAATTCGTTGCCAGACGGGTGGTTGACTGATCGTCATAAGGTTCTGTAACCAGAATGAACGCTTGGCTGGTATCGTGAATAATGTGCTTCGAATGCACAACTGTTGACGGTCGTTCAGATGATGGTTGCAATTCGGAAGAACATCCTGGACTTCTCGGCTTCAAATACTTGGATTCGTTGCAGATTGGCCATAGACACATCTATTAACATAAAACGTTTCTCAACGGTGTTTTTCTACTGGTTGCAAGGAAAACCGTCTTTGGTGAATGAAAATACCGCCTCATGAACTGAAAAAAATAAAAGTTCTTTCGTTTGTCTTGAACGTAAAAGCACAGGTGGTTCTTGTCATATTTTATCCACACCAAAGTTTGGGATGTCTTTTTGTAAATTGTACGGAATTGGTGAAGTTTTTGTCAGCCAGTAAACTCGACGGATGTAATTTTATATGCGTTACAGTTATACGTAAGACTGCCATTATTTTGGTGAATATTTCCATCTTGTCCTCTGAGATTCAACAGTTGGACGAACTACTTCATTGATGTTGTTTGCATAATATTTTAAGAAGATGCTGGTGCATTTGTACAAGTTTTAAGCCAATTTGTGAGATAAATATGAATTCAGGGGCTTATTTTAATCATAGACAGCTAGTTAGCTATGTCTTAGTCGTTGGCGTCGCCATTTTAAAGTATTTCCTTTAGATATGTGGCCACTTTTGGTCATTTTGAGTAGTGGAAAATCGTAACTCAAGAGGTTATGGACATCACCAAGATTTATGGGTTTTCAGCCCTGATAGAAGGACCTAATGAATGCACAAAACCTATATGATCACTGGTGTGGACAATGTGGCCAGACCAAAATATATCGCAATATGAGATCACGTGAATCAGCTAGATAGGGGAAAAACAAGACAAAAGTAAATCTGAGATCCGATATTCGATAGTTAGCATAAAACAAGCATTAATCCGAACAAAATGTAGTAGAGCATTATTTAATTCTAGAGCGAAGTGCATTAATTGGTGCTGAGCATTCCTGGTACTTAGCAGATCGTCATAGGGATAAAGACCGCGAGAAAATTAGCAGAGAAGCCCCAATGTTTCCCGTACACCCTTTACCACGGAACTGATTAGTCACTATTTCGTGTAGATGACTGAAAAAAAATGAACGAAACTTTCTTCAAGCTTGCGGGACTTACGCAACAAGTTTCGTGTTCTATGAAACCATACTGGCAATAGTATTGCTTAAAATGTCGTATGACATTCTGCTTTTGGTAATAGTAGCGTTAATATTAGACCACAGTAGATTAGCGAAATTTATGTAAAGTTCCCAAACTGTACGTGTTGTTATAACTATTTTCAATAAAAATTGCCTGTGTCAACTCATGATGTGTATACTATAAATACCTTACCGTCTTTCAGTCACTGTCATTACTTCCAAAAGAATAAACGGAATTGTTTCCTCTACTTGTTGGCTGATATACTCACCTTTACTGGCGATTGAGGAGTCGACTGGACTCAGCTTAGTGTCTGTGATAGATCTTTGTTTTTGCCTAGGGCTCCTGAAATATCCATTTCAGGTTTTGGAGAGAATCTTCGCCAAAGTCATTCCAAAGATGGTTGATTAGATCTAATTTTTATATTCACGTATGCGGTAGGTGTTGTGTTATCATACAAACAAGAAAGGCAACGTTGGCTATGAAACCCTCTTGGGACTTTAGACTTGAATCCTATCGATCCAGCATGAATGTGTGAATAACAACTGATGGATTGAAAATAAAACAGATAAGTCGAACGTGAGACACAGAAAGCCATTAAAATGTTTGTTACATCTACATATAACATATTTTTGGTTACTGACGAGTAGTCGGAGATTTCGTTAATTTCAAGTTGAACATCACCCACAACTGCTCGCATCTGTCGCATTCCCATAGAATTTTTAGTCGGTCCCTTTCGAACAGCAGAAGCACTAAACTCGAGTTTCGTTCTGATTAGAGCTAGTCAGCAGTGCACATCTTTGCCACAAACGAAAGTGGTTAAGAGTTTGCATATGATAATTCGGTCGTGCCTAATGTAAGGTCAGTGGCTCAGTGGTCAGCACGGTTGTCTCATGAAAGTTTGGTCGGAGTTCTAGTCCCGGCAGTGACGAGGATATGCACTACTGACGAGCTCTAATGAGAGCGAAACTCGGGTTCAGTGCTTCTGCTGTTCGAAAGGGGCCGACTGTGAAGTCTATGTGAATGCGACAGCTGTGATCAATTGTGGGTGATGTTTAACTTGACATTTTCGGTTACCAAACTAGAGGATTTATTCTTTTGCTTGATCTACTTCAAAATCGAGATTGGTGACATGAACGACATCACCAAAGATCGTCGTCAAGTCGACATAAGACGGTTCTTTGTTCCAGCTAACAAAGTGTGATCAACTAACAGGTAAATAAGTCTGAGCGGCGAGTGTTGACAACACTGTGAATCTCTAACACATCAGCGTTAGAGCGCTGCATCGTGGCTGAATGCAGGAAACGGTGTTCCGTGTTCAAAATGAAATCCGAACTAGTATGTCTCTGTACGAACCTAGCGAAACATCAAACTCAGTTTCTGACTACATAGTCAGATAGCCTACTGAAAACGCTGCTCACCTTCCATTGTATGCCTTTACGGATAATCCGAAGTTTCTTCACAAACTGACCATTCTTCGGTGCAATGTGCAACTGGATTTACGCGAGCGGTCAAAAGTACAAGATACATCTGCCAACTATACAGTTTACTGAAGGGTAGTTGAGGAGTTGAAGCCCACTGATGTTTGGTTACGGTTTTCACACTTAGAGAGGCACTTCACCTAACCTCTATCAACAAACAAATGCAAAGAATTCGTATTGAAATCTTGTTAAAATTTAGCGGCAGTGCCATGATTAAGATTAAAACTACCGATGTGTTCCTTTTATGAGGAAACCGTGTTGATCATTGTGTTATTCGCCTCACATTAGACGTTGTCAGCTAGCGACCTGTAAACATGCCCGAACGTACATACACTTTGTACTGCTAAACGATGCACAGACACACTTAAGTTGTTTTTCTTTCTATCTATTTGCAATGGAAAATCATTCATAAATTAGCTCTGTCAGTCACACTTCTCTGTTCTCAGTGATTGGTTACTTTAGATAGATTTCACTTTGTCATGATTATGCATTCATTTCTGTGCTGTATGCGTATTGTTCATCCAGCATGCACAACGTGTCAAAATAATTCAAGAAAAGAAGTTTTCACATCCATCATGAAATGGTTCTTTTTCGTGAACTTACGGGCTACACGATGCATCTAACCACTGTCTACAGATCTTGGAGAAGATCGCAAATAATTGAATCACTGACGGGGATTCAGTGGTTATTTGACTGACCAATCCAGGAGTTGATGGTCTCTAATAAACTGTGGCGGTAAAGCCAGAAAGAACATCATCTGAAATGAACTACCATACAGTCACAACATTCCGGCTTTTCTGTATAGTTTAATAGACTAATCAAAAGATTAGATGGTGCGATGTACTCCCGATCAACACTTCTTTCACTGGCACGTAAGTAGATTATAATGGAAAGATGAAGAATATAGAAAACAGATAAACTTACGACAACTATACACATACAGATGGACGTTTAACGCCAATTCTTCATTTTTGCATTATGCAGCACGAAGACGTGTTGATACGTGTGAATGATAGTATCTCGACAAATTGCGGACTAGGACAATGAAGGTGTTTTCATTATGACCTATTTGTTATACCTGTGTGTCTAGATTGTGCGATATATTGACCCAGAACTCATCGCATGGCTTAGGGCTTTTGATTATTCAGCCAAACTTCTTCAATGTTTGTGTATTGTCAGCCGACAGGTTGACATGGTCTTTCTGAGTTCGCATGTAAGGAGGTTTCATGAGGTCAGTCCTGCTTTGTTCCTTGTTTATCGATCGGCTAGTGTTTGGTAGTGAACCAGTGATACAGGTCACTGATGTATTTCTGACAGCGGTGAAAAAAACACTGTCGATTAAGCAATTACTTCTGCCTACCTGAGAATGGGTGTGCTGTTGGGTCAACACTCGCATGTAATACACATTTGGTCATTTCGATGCCGTCGATTGGTCGCATTTCGTTTCCTGAAGGAATCACATTCGTGCTATCGTGCGAGCATTCACAACACGCTCCCCCGACCGACCACCAGTGCGGAAATCTCTTGGAATGAGTCATGTGGTTTCAAAATGGTTGGGTCTTCAGAGTTCATCTGCCTATTCATGTTCATATACTAGAAGCCAAGTGTCTGTTTGACCAATTTTATTTCACAATTCTGTTTGCCTGTGTGTACAGCAGGCAGGGATGTTAGTGCAGGTCGATATCCATCTTTCTGTATATCTTTCTCCCTTATTTGTTTTAGCATCTGTGACATTTCTTGTAACTAATCGTGTCAGATATAAGAATATATATATCCATGCACTGCCCCCCAGGCACGTCATGCTTTTACCAATGTTCCTTGCATCAGTCAGTAGTTCCAGTCTGCGTTTTTCGTACGGCGCAGCCATTGCAGTGATTTCACTGAGCAACAAGATGACCTTGGTCATTTTATCGACTTTTAAAATAAGCACCCATCGGTTTCACTCTTTTACAATCCCCCGTTTCTCGTATCTTGCACTGTGGGATCTGGTTCAATATCACGTGACCTCGGAAGGACTATCTTGTTTTTTTGTCAGTTTTTGGACAAATTTATAACATAAAGGTATGGTTGAGTTGTTTCTACGCATACACATACTCAATGAAATGTTGGAACGTTTTCAGTCCACAATTTTAAGTCACGTCAAGAAAATGTTTCATTCACTATTGGAGCTAACTATCCAGTATTTGTCTGGTCACTTTTCCAGAAGACACGAATTTTCGAAGAATTAATGATTCAACCTTAAAATGGTCAGGGTTGATAGGAAATCATACTCGATGAGTGATAACGGGGGCACCGTACACAATGAAAAACTCATAAATAGATTTAGTAAAGGCAACGATTTCAAAGGACTACGCCAAATTATAGCTTAGTGCAAAACTTTTAGTTAAGAGACTGGAGCCTACAAATGACTATGTTTCCATCTCACAGTTTTTGATACAATATTCAGAACTGAAGAGTGGTAGGAGATTTTGATTTTCACACAGATTGAACATCACCCACAATTGATGACAGCTGTCGCATTCACATAGACATTACAGTCGGAGTGTTTCGAAAACAAGCACTGGACTCGATTTTCTCTCTCATTAGAGCTCATCAGTAGTACATATACTTGCCACAGCCGTGAACAGAACTCCGGCCACGATTTTATGAGACCACTGTGTTCACCACTGCGCCACCGACCTCATATTAGGCACGATCGAATTATCATGTGTGAATGCTCAGCCACTTTCGCTTGTGAATAATGATCAGTTTACCCGATCGCCTCGAGAGAAGAGAGTAACCATTCTGTTATATCGTTTATTTTGAAGAGCATTATACATATCTTTGTTCAAAGAAAGAACAAACGGTGACAAAAAAATTAAGCAACAGAGATATAAGAAAGCTGAATGCGAAAACAAGCTGTCTGTCAAATGTGAGACGTTGCATGGTTAGCGACATTCAACAATTGACAATTCCTCTCACAAGAATAGCAAGCGTTAATGGGCCAGTCATCAAATGAAAAGTTATATGTGACGTATATGCTGAACAGTTTTAGAATGGGGAATAAAATATATGAAAAATAATGAGAAGGAAATAGGCGAGCTATCAATCTCACAAAATCAAAAGGCTCTTCAAGGCACAAAAGTGCTATCACAGTCAAGGCTCATGCATCGGGACAGAAAAATGTCCTTCATAGTGAGACAGCTGTCAGATAGTTGGCAACAGTTAACGCCAGGTTCCTCGCATAAATGCGTCGTAGGCTTTTAGGGAACCTAGAACAATCAGTAGACATAAATCCGTGACTGCTCATGAGGGCAGCCCCAGTCGAAGAATAGCGTTACTCGATTAAGGAAATATGAAACTGTTGTAAACCCTCCTAAACGGTACACTGGTTCGATCTCGGTATAGTGGTACGCTCGATAAATCGGATTCTCGTCCCGGTAATAATTCACACGAAAATCTCGGTCCCGAATAATACCGCGACTGTTCCCGTAATCGCTCCCAAGGCAAACCAAAAGACGCGTTCAAACAGGAAGCTTTGTTCCGCCATAAAACGTGTGCAGGCTAGGACGACAAGTACAAGTTATTTATAGGGCACGTCATGAACACACATCCCCCCATCATGAGAGACAGTTAGGACCACACATGTGTATAGCGGTATAAAAAAGTCTCAACCGATTTTGAACGGTTCTGCTGGTTCGGACTGAGTCGAGTGATTTTTTTCCTTCGCTCTCACGACGGAGGCGTCCTTGGGCCGGTCACATGTTGGGGCGCCCTAACAGAAACCGCTAAAAGAGATTATCACAGGTAAATGAGAAACAGAGTTCACATCACAGCCCAAAGTATGGAGGACCGATTGAATGGCAGCATTATGAGAATCGGTCCCGTATTTCGCAATCTTGTCTGTCCAAGCAAATTGGCTTCGATAATCATCCACTATACTGACGTCAAGCACCACAGAAGCGTCGTCACGAACCACGATCACATCGGGTTTGATAAACGAGCTCGTGGTTGGTACTCGTAACTCCTCGAAGATTGTATAGCTCAATTTGCGCAATCGCTTCGCCAGGTCTTTAGCCACACGGTTGTGTCGGGCACAACGCACGTCATAGGTGATCCAGCATGACTGTAGAATATGAGCAAGGCTTTCAGGTTGACCGCAGTTGCCACGACAGAGAACTGAGTGGTCAATTCGGCCACCTCGTGAATTTCGGAATTTAGTCCGCAACAGACTACACCTGAGCTGGATGGCACGAATAAAGATTCTAGGGAAGATGCGATCTGGGTTGAACAGCCAACGATTCTAGAGTGGAGAGCGTGACACTTTCTGAAGACCAAAGCCATCAAGCGAATTGTAGAGTTTATCCATCCATGCCATATGGGCTTCCTCTTTGGTCGTCATCACTACACCCTGAACGTGTACTGGGATGTTCATTTCCCTCAAGATAGAGTCAAACGAATTATCTTTGACCACATGCCGCAGAACTGGACACTGACTGGAAAGAAGTCTCTCCACTCGAGATTTACGCGAGGTTGGAATAGTTGTAGACAAACTTGGGATGCCCAAACCGCCAAAATGAATTGGGGCATGGATGTGGCTAATTGATGTGTCTTTGGGAAGGCGAAGCCACTGCCGAACAAACTGGCGAATCGTACAGTCCATGGCTTTGAGCGTGTTACGATGGACTCGGCTTAATACTAACGAGTGATTCATCTTCGGGATCAGATGTTGCCTCAGGAGTTCAAGACGTTGGTGTGGCTTCAAGGGCGCTTTGGTGGTTTCATCCAGCATCGTGCGAAGTTGCAGACGGTGGTTAGTGAATGCTTTATACTTCCAGGTGAACGTGATACTTAGATAGGTCACCGTGTCAGAGGCGCTTAGTGAATGGATAATGTCCGGGCCGAAAAGGATAGACTCATCGGAGATGGCAGTTACATTGTGTTTATGGTCACCACGGATGACCATGAGTTTAGTCTTCTGCGTGTTGATCTTCAGTCCGGATAGTTCCAGGGCACTAGCGGCGGCAGCAAGCTTCTCAGAGAGACGCGTAGGATTCTCAGCTAGAAGGATCAGATCGTCTGCGTAAGCGAAACCGCTAACCAATGTGTGGTGGAACTGATAGCCAAGCTCCGGTCGAGATAGAGCCAACACCTCATCCATTGCCATGATGAATAAAAGTGGGGACAGTGGGTCACCCTGGCGAACACCACGCTGGGATCGAAGAACGGTGTCATTGAGCGTGGCGGAAGCATTCATGTAGGAGTCGGCAATGTAATGCGTTAGGGGTGGAGGAGCACCGAAGGCTCGGGCCGATCTGATGATCGAATCTTGTGAGATAGAATCAAACGCTTTGGACACGTCGATAAAAGCCGCA
>JTDE01002412.1:34086-79317 GCA_014338405.1 Paragonimus skrjabini miyazakii
AATATGCCTATTTATGAACCTTTTCGGAAGCCCATTGCATTGTAATACAGAGGTGATCAAGTCTAATTCCTTTGCAAGACTATCTTGTGTACAGATTCGTCTTGCTGGTGTGAATAATGTATCTACCAGTGCGCGTTTGTGATGGACCGGTGTGAAGCTACTAAAGTTCAGGTATTGAACGGACCACGTTAATTTCCTATAGATAGCTCTCTTAATAGAACCATCTTCCTGGCGACTTATGAGATGGTTCTATTAAAAGAGCTATCTATAGGAAATTAACGTGGTCCGTTCAATACCTGAACTTTAGTAGCTTCACACCGGTCCATCATAAAAGTGCACGGACCAGACGACTCTGTACACAAGATAGTCTTGCAAAGGAATTAGACTTGATCACCTCTGTATTACAATGCAATGGGCTTCCGAAAAGGTTCATAAATAGGCATATTAGACCAAAACCACCTTCAGAACAGGTGGCCACAGTGAAGGAACAAAAGGTTTATATAGAACTGCCTTTTAAAGGTGATTATAACATGCACCAAACAACTCAAAGACTAGTGGATTCGATTAAACAAACGTTTAACGCAGCGGAACTCTGTATACTAACCCGGACCCAGAAACTGCCTGTCCCTTCAGTCAAAGGAGATCAGCCTATCGGTGCCACCTCACATTGTGTCTACCAATTTACATGTAACTGCAAAGAAAGTTACATAAGCAGAACTGAGAGGTGCTTGATCTTCAGAGTGAAGGAACACTGGCCTAAATGGGTGCAGAACTCTGTAGTACAGAAGAACGACAATGTGTTTGAAACACGCGAGCAGCCAGCGTCCGCAGTCGCAAGACACGTCCCAACCACTGGTCACGTTATCGACCAAGTTTGTGCATTCAGAATCCTATTACGTCATTCCAATCCAAGATTATTGCGGTTTGCTGAGGTTGTCGCAATCAATCGACTGAAGCTAACCCCGTGGGTTCAGAAACAATTGTTCGTGAACTTGACCCTTCCCTGGACCTAGTGACCTTTCGTAACCCACCGACTGACTATCCACCCTACTCCCTTAACTGTTCGATATAACTACTGATGAGTAGTCGGGGATAAAAGACAACCGTTTCATAGTATTGTAAATTCGGTACTGATGAGTCAGTACGAAATGCTTGCATCTACCAGTTTTCGTGTTCTGACTGTTTTGTTTGAATGGATTTTCACTTGTTCACGAGTGGGAGCATTTTAGATTGGCATCATCGTTGGTGGTTACAAACCTATTCAGTGGGATCATTTGATTTCATAATTGTGGTTGCACGCAAGGGTGGGTTATACTGCTATATGAATTACTTGTCTCAACATACTCTGATTCGTGGATGGATTATATGTAAGGTTGACTTGATGTGGTCTGGTAAAGAAACATTTCTGATCACCGGCAAGTATGTGGAGACCAGCTGTGCTTATGTGACCCCATATACAACAATCATAAATTGACGGAAATCGAAAATTAACAGATGGATTAAAAATCAAAGTAGAAACCATTAACAAGTGGTTTGTTCGTTATAACGACTACACGATACAGACAGAATCGGAGGTCCTTTCGGCAGCGTTGCTTCCACTTTGAAGAGTTATTCTAGAGCAGCTCATATAGAACAATCTCTCTTAAGGAAATATCATGCTCAAGGAAATTAATGAAACGGTCTTTATTTGGCGGTGGTTTTTATCCACTGAGTAGGTAACAAAATATTACACAGGGTTTCTTGTTGATACATCTGATCGTTCAACATTAGCATCATTTGTTACCCATTAAGCGTTGTAATTTGCTGAATAATGTCGTAGTAGTAGTGCAATGCATACTGAAGTACTAAGTGGAGGGGTCCTTACAATTTTACTGCTCGGGATTGTTACGACGCTCAGAGAAGACAAGAAAACTGCAAAATGCATCAGACTACATAATGATTGCAAAATTCAGCTAAACAAACATACACTGAACTGAACTCCATCTGAACTCCATGCACTCGCACGGACTCAGAAGTTACCAGTGCCTTCATTCAGGAGAGGAAGAATCTAGAATCACTTGATATCCAGAGTAAGGGAATATTTAATTAAACGAACGCACGAATCCATGTGTTATCGCAAAACGGCAATGTTACTGACACACGTAAAATATTAGTGTTCGCAGTTTCTATACAGATCATAACTAATGGTCATGTTGTCGAGCCCGTTTGTGCAATCGAAATCCCAATAGATCATTCCAATCCGAGACTCTTATGGATCGTTCGAACGATTGAAATCCATCGACTCATTGAGTGCTCAATAGCAAATCGCTCGTAAACCTCACCCATTCGTGGATTTATTGACCTATTTTAACGCACCGACTGACTGTCTATTAGGTAGGTATTTGTTGTAAAAAAAGTCGACATATATGTTATTCCAAATCTGGTACAGATGCAACACTGCCAACTGCTTACAACCACCATTTTCAGGGTTTTAAATGTAACAAAATTCTTAATGATTAGACAGCAGAAAGAATGACGATAATTCACCAACGGGCTAATAAAAATATAAAGTGAAACCTCAACCATTTTTGCTTGTGAATAATGATCAGGTTACCTGATCGCCTCACGAAGAGA
Organism: Paragonimus skrjabini miyazakii; assembly: GCA_014338405.1. Lineage (NCBI taxonomy): Eukaryota > Metazoa > Platyhelminthes > Trematoda > Plagiorchiida > Troglotrematidae > Paragonimus > Paragonimus skrjabini miyazakii. The sequence goes on from JTDE01002412.1 coordinate 36,700, forward strand.
CAGTAACTGTCTTATTAACTCCACTTGAACAGCCGAAGCACTAGACTCGAGTTTCGTTCTCATTAGAGCTCGTCAGTAGTGCATATCCTCGCCACTGCCGGGACTAGAACCACGGACACGCTGTTTATGAGGCAACCGTGTTTACCACTGCACGACTGACCTCACATTAGGCACGACCAAATTATCATATGTGAAAGCTCAACCACTTTCGCTTGTGAGTAATAATCAGGCTGCTGGATCGCCTCGAGAAGAAACACGGTTACTGTCTGTCGACTGTAGTTAACAGGGCACTTACTGTGTTTCATAACAAGAAGAGCAAGCAACCTGATCATTACTCACAAGCGAAAGTGGTTGAGCGTTCACAGGCGACGATAATCCGGTCGTGCTTAATGTGAAGCGTTCACATATGATGATTCGGTCGTGCCTAACGTGAGGTCAATGGCGCAGTGGTAAACACGGTTGCCTCATGAACAACATGTCCGTGGTTCAAGTCCCGGCGGTGGCGATGTTATGCACTACTGACGAGCTCTAATGAGAGCGAAACTCGAGTCTAGTGCTTCTTTTCGAAACGGGCCGACTGGAAAGTCTATGGGGATGCGACAGCTGCGATCAATTGTGGGTGATGTTCAACTTGAAAATTAACCAAATCCCCGACTACTCATCAGTAAATTAAGAAGTATTCCAGACCTCAGAAGTTACAAGGCATTAATGGATTGCTTCTGTTTGATATCTCTGTTGCTGTCGTTGTGCAGCAGATTATAACGAGCGATCAACTAGAAACCTGTCCAGACGTATTAAAGAGCATCAAGCAGCCCAGATCGGAACCAGGGTCAACAAATCAATCACTAGTGCAGTCATGTCACATAGTGTCGTGAGCAGCCAACAAGAAGACGTGTTGAAAGCCTTCTGAGTCATATACAGAGTTCTAATCAATCAGCTAAACACGGTCAGATAGAATTTGGCAACAGCTGATGTGATCACAGCCAGATTAAGTAACCCAGTTCCTCGCTCACAGAAACAATTCATTGATGCTTTGCATCTCCTCTGGTCTCAAGGTGTGTTTATAAAGCTCTCGTTTAAAGGTGATATCGTATCACGGCAATTTAGCCGTTGTGTCTACCGCTCGTTAATACGTACCTTTTCAATGGCAACCTCCAGAAGCTGGTTCGCTGCAACTCCGATGTTGAGACTGAGCATGGAAGACAAGCTATCGGTCCACAGTCAATCACTGCTCATGTATTCGTTTTAATATTGTTCTCGTACTGGAGAATTTTCTGGTCGTACAATGAGACTTTTGTCAAGAAGATCAAAGGGCATCATCCGGCCTGGATCGGAAACGGATGCCGTGAGTTAATCACGAGCACTATTGTTGCACATCTCGTCAACACCGAAGATCGAATTTATGTCACCAAAACATTCCGGATTGTACGCAAAGTTACCATCACTCAACTCAAGACAACACATTTTAGCCACCATCGAATCGACTGTATTCAGATTATTCCATCTTAAGCTGAGTTTTCGCACGAAATTGGTTCAGTCTTAGTAATTCCCATAATCAAAGATTTGTCACAACCACTCAAAACACATACAACATATGACCCCGACCGCGCGACACAAAATTCAGTTAACGTCCAGTTCAGATTTAACCACTGACATAGGGTCTGACCGTTGATTTTCATGTCAACTTGAGTTGTGCGGTTTTTTTTCGTGACGCGTTTTGATGAAGCCTCCGTAATCGTATTGGCTTGAAAAAGAATTTTTGAAACTAATCGTTTGACACATCATTACCTCTATGTCGTTGATAATCTTCCGACAGATACGACCTATTTCTCACACGGATGAAGTCCCTGGATCACGGGATGTAAACGCATCCGATGTCCAGAATACTGCCATAATACTTTCGTGTACATCGAAACATGTGTGATTGTTGCGATTCCGATTTTGACCAATCATGTTAATTTTTTTTTGCCACCTTCATGTTTGTATTAGTTCGATTGTGAGTTATGTGAAACATATGCTTGTCATGTTCTCTGTCACAAATATTCTGTCTGATCTCGTAAAAGTATCAATTGTTTGAAAAACATTACCGCAAAGAACAGGTCAACCAAGTTTTCTATTCAGCAGTATGGTGGGCACTAGAAGTAAAATGCGGCACAACTGACTATAATTCAGTCTATAACATCGACAGGTAAAGATGAAGACTGCCTTTTAAAAGAGCGTTATTGTCTGTCCAATCAAAGGCAATACAGTTAGGGGGCAAAGTCTTATTTTCACCTGAATCTACATCACGTAGCTGACCAATCAGACGCACGTATCACGGGGGCCTTCGTTCCCGTGAACAAAAGACAGACGATCATCTACAACTAATGTGGAAATTCCAAGTTCCTGGCGTGACTTCGTAGCTCAGCTGGTAGAGCGCTTGCCGCATTGAGGCATGATGTTTCTGTCGCTGGTTCGAATTCAGTCAAAGCCCTGACCCTTCACAGTTGGGTCTCATCTAAAGTTATAATCTGCCAAACTACTTATTAGTAATGTTGGTGAGTTTGGTGAACATGGGTGACTCCTCCCAGGGCACTCCGCACCACAGGTGCTTTGTATATTCAGGCGCTGGTTTTTGATCCACTGAACCGTGTCCGAAGTACATGCTTGGCAGATCTTTGTTAAAAGCAAATAAACCCATACTGACTTCCTGACTGCTAATTTTTAAAGAATCCATGCGCAATGCATGCTGTTGAAAATGGTGTGTCTCGCATGGAACAGCCGTATACCTTCAATATCCAGGGTTTAGAGCATTGTTAAGAACGTAATTTGGGTTTACTAAACTCAGCATTTGTGTATGGCTTTCTAATTTTGCCAAAATCACTCGTTATTTCCTTATAAGTTCTTTGTTGGGATTCTTCGTTTAATCACAGAATTCTTTACAAGACATCCATACCCTCCTGTTTGCGGAATGTTGTAAACATCATGGTGCGAGAAGATTAGTTTTAAAGTGGCAGGTCTGTGTACTCATTCTAATAACGTATATTTATCAAATACCTACAAGTTTCTTAAAGAATGTCAGGCTGAAAAGTTTTGAAACCTGTTCATCCATTCACCAACGACGGTAAGCACGGCATCTGTGAACTCAGTCAAAGGTAAAAGCGGACCGATAACGCGGTATTTTCGAAAGTTGAGTTGATCAACCGTTTCAGATTGCGTGTGTTTCAGGACCCGCTTCAAATGAATTCTCTTCAAAGTAAACTCCCGTTACGGGGCAGTCACTTCATGTAGCTTTTACTGTACAGTTTTGCTGCGTCATACAGATTTTATCAGTCGACAGGTAGGCCGGTTCGCAGTTCATTCTTTTGCCACATGGTGTTTTTAACAGCTTGTTATAGTTGTCTATTTCGTAGCCACCTTTCAGGTTGTTTATAGGTGAGAATGAAGCACTGGCAAACATTGGTTGCCAAGGCAACAAAACACGATTACCATGCACGACCCCGTTGGACTGGGTGGTCTTTGGATAAAGGTGGCCCTATTTATGTCAGTGGTAGACACTTTTGCGAATTTAGAAGGGAAGATGGTGAGGAGTCCAAGTTCCGGCAGGGTTTGAGCCATTGACAGAAACAACATAACAGAAAGAATGCTAAGCGTGGTCTCATTGAAAAAAAAACTGTTAAAATGATAGAGTTGTATACGTGTAATGTATATAGGTATGCAAACGACCTTCAGTAGAGTACTGCCACCTACCCCAGAGTTTACAAAAAAGTAATGAAAACCGTGTGTTTCGTCAGACTTGTCAGATCATGTTTTTTTGTAACCAGTGTGATGATCAGTGTTTTGAGTGAAACTCACAACACTTAAACAGTACGGTTCAAAAACTTATTATCTGTTCCACCGTTTGTTCGGCGGAAACATTTGGCAGCTTACGTTGATATGTTATCTAATGTACATGTTTGTTTTGAACTTCCCTCATTTGGGCAATGAATTCCAGAAGGTAGATAAGTGCCCATTGTCAAACTGTTTTACTGTGCCCAATTGATATCTTATGTTTTATCTGCCAGACTTACACTAGGAGTCAATTAACAAGTTATATGCACGAGTTGTTGTCTCAGTTTATTATACAGTACAGCACAGCAAGCACCTGATCCTAATGGTGTGTTCTTGTAAAACCATGCACGTTTCTAAATATGGTTGGAACGCAGTGTTTTCACCATCAGACTACTACGGCCATCAATTATCGTCACCGATCACCTGTACACAAGTAACGCAAATCTGAGGAATAACCTACAGTGTGGCTGGGCGGTATTTATTCTGAGTGGGATTGATATTATATGTGGCAACCAAAGTGGTGAAGTAACAGAGAAATTAGCGAATAATTGAATAAGAATATTTTTCCACGAATAGTCGGTGCAAAATCTTCCAATTCTGCCGAATGTACTACTCGCTTGTACAAAGGTTTCCTTGAGGGCACGGCTGATATTAGTATCCAAAGGTTACAACTGGGACGTACAACTCAATGGTGGAGAAATACTGTTCCTGTCTCGGAGGTCAAATCGAACAGGGTTGACTGGTCACCCAGTCGGTGCAAAACTTCATCGAGTTCTTCCAACCGTCCGGTAAAATCTTACGAATCATCCATTCTCTAATATTATAACTGCGTTACAGTCCTTAAATCTCAAAACTATTTTCTTTAGAGCAGAGAGTCGGCAAATTTTCATCCATCACTCTGCTGAAGAAGAGTACAACAGCCCGTTCCTTAAAGCTCGTCACAGCACAATAATTCTATCTCCTGATTACCACACTTCTACGCAGTTCCAACCGGTGTAGCGGGGCAGTTTTGTTGTCATCAGAAATATTTTTCATTCGACTATCAGCTACGTCTTACGGAGTAATTCGTTTGCCCAACAAATCGAAACTCAGCTGAAGTGCTAGGGTTTAGCTGTCCAATAGGAGATGCTTGCTCTGGTCTGCAAAACACTTTCGTGGACTAGTTCACTTTTATTTGTGTTTTGTATACAGCGAGAATATCGAAGTGCACCAGTATGGCTTGAGCAACTACTAACCCAAAAAACGAGAGCATCATCTTGATCATCTTACACATGTAGACAATTCTAATCAAGGTTATCAGTCCCAAAACATAATTTATTTGAAGCGATTGATTTTAATGTTGGCTGCTGCTGGGTAGATGTCCATTACTTTTCAATATATCTACGTGTAACTATAAACATTTGTTGCTGTAGGGGATCGGACATCAAGAAAGAAAACCATCCTCTTCTGTCAATATTCAAATTGTACGTGATGAATAGCAGTGTGATGGAATCAAGGAAAGAATCAACAATGTTACAGGACAATTTACAGTAACTACTGATGAAATTTTCCACAACATTATGTCCGCTGTAGTTTGAAAAAATGTTCTTCTTGAATAACGTAAAAATTCCAACGAACTCAGCTTATCCAGTGTGCTAAAACAGATTGTTGCCAGAGTTAGCTCTCGACAACAATGACCATGTGAAAGCAGAAACCAAGGCGCGCGGCGACAAAGTGTGTATTGATTCAAACAATAGAAAAGTAACGCATGTGTACAATGAACGTAACAGGTGTGAAAAGTAGTGTGTAACAAGGTGACAAGGTGAAAAGGTAAAAGACTCTACAACAATATGGTGTATCGTGAACGGAATAGTCTGTGTGTCTTAAGCAATTGTAGTGTCATTTTGCTTCGGCCGTCTCTTTGGAATATATGACCACGTCATTCTAGAAACTAGCAACCTTTGGCAACAAGTCAACATTTCTGCTTGCTCCCACGTATCGCACGTCACTCGGGAATTGAAGCGCTTATGCAGTTGCCAGGTACAAATGATACAAACACCATTTCCCTATCGTTTTTTGAATGTGTGAAAACAGAAGTCGGTAACTAGCTACTTCAATTTCATAGCAAGCAAAACATGTATAGGTTGGAAACACAAACCATATGCTTGCAATAAAACTTGTAGGCTCACTCAAAAAAGGTAAATTTTTGCAACAATACGAACTTTTGGACAGAATTTAATAGAAGGGTGACCGACACGTACAGTCATCGTATGACACAACGTTTGATGCTCATGGTAGTAGAAAACGTACATCGAGTTACGGTAGGCAGAAGATACATTTCTACTGAACCAGCGCTACTCGTGAGATATCAGTATGCCTGGTCGTGGGTCAGTGTGTGACTAACTGTTTGCGCATCTGGTTCGAAGATACAAACGAAGAAGCAGTTTGAATGATGCTCTTTTTTTTTTACCAACATGCAACCAGCAGTCTATTCGATACAAACTGAATCGATTAATCCATAATTGGACAAACTATAACGTCAACTAGCCATCCACTACTCTATCACACATAGCACAAGATCGTATCTTTAATAGACACTGGATACATAAATGAAGTCCAGCTAACGAAAGAAGTCTTTTTGGTGTTCATGATGTAAATGATAAGATCACCGAAGTGATGAGAAAGGAATAAATAAGCTGACCGGAAAGCTGATAGCAGCGACAAATTCGTATCAATATATGTTATTCCGTCGCTCAATTTCACTTTTGTTGAGAAAAGATGAGCAAATATTTTAGTCGCAGCTGAATTGGAGAAGTTTTCACAGCACCTCAGTTGAAATCGGTCATTAGAGTGCACCAATTGGACAGTTTTAAATGTCCACATCCCAGATTACAACAGAAAAATGTGTTCACTTAGTTCACTAACCATGCTCACTAAACCTATTGGTTCCATATGGTCATCAGCGTAGTTTCGATGTCACCGCCTGAATGGTAGCAGCATTTTGCGATACTCGGGAGGATGTCCTTGGACAAAATCCCGGGTTATTTTTTGTTGAAACACATTTAGAGGGACCACATATTGGACCGATAACAATACCATACACCATCGTTTCGCGACTGTTAACTTGTGAGAAGTTTTAATCAGGCGGTGAAAATCTTTTTGTTTATGCCTATCTTCCGAGTGGATATTTACTGAGCTGCAAAATTGATATGACTTACCTACGGCACACTTGTGTTTCTTACTTACCAAAGGAATATAATTTTTGTCTTCCACACTGCGGGCAAGCACCATTCGTGATCTAACATACATAGGCTTAATGCGAACATAAATTTATTTCTCATTGTCACAACCTTGTTCTGTGAGTATGCGGAGTTGATCAAACGGCTGTACGGTCGAATACGCCCTTAAGATGGTGTTCCATTCATTTTTCTATAGTACGGAAACTATCATACTATTATTCCTGAAGTCTGCGTTTCAACTTTATGTGACATTGGACTAGCCAAAAACATCTCACAAATAAGCGATAATAGAATAATGGATCAGTCCGTTATCATGTTCACTTTTCTCCTTGTATGAGTGGAGGTGGGTTGATATAAATACTGAGCCTTACCTCGAGGTTAACCAAAAGCCCATCGGACTGGACGGGGATACAGTGAACAAATCTTCCGAATCAGTCAGTGTGAGTGCGTTACTTCCAGTTCTTTTTTACACCTCGTTAGAGGGGACTCAAAGGAGGATTGAACTCCCCAAATTTCAGTAACTTTGCCATAACGTAAACAAACCTGAAACAGAGAAGTTTACATGATGTAAAGTGTTTTACTAATGGTGACCGTAGTAGAATTTTGCATTAAAGAACAAACGTTGTATGGGCTACCATAGTGCACTTTTAGTGTTTCCTGAATAACTTGTGGCGTTACTTGAAAAGCAGAGGTTACGGATGAGTGAACCATATGAGGATGGATTGCTAAAATTTGGGAAAATAATATGATTCGGTTTTTAATCGCCTGCCATCTTTACATAAACCTATTTGCCGTGTCATCTTTATGGTTACTCATATGTTCGGGATGAAACTATTATCTCTGTGAGTCCCCTAACTTTACGTCAATCATGGTAGGAGCATAGAGTGGTCAATGTATTTCATATTGACTTTACAGTATCAAGTTTGTATTACCATGATGCATTTTGTGAATGAAACAACCAGGAGGTTTGTAAGCAGTCATTCGATGAGTTAGGCACAATGGTTAAGTCCAGGATAGAGTCAGTTTCATGAGAAACGACCTATGAACACAAAACTGACTTGAGTTAGTTAACTCTGATTGCTTCTACAAACAATAAAATTTCCGGGTTAAAATAGCCTGATATAAGTTGAATGCACAGACCGGATCTACAATGTGGCCAGCGAACACGGCCTATACGGGACTTTTGCACTCTGGCCGCCTGCGTGTTTAGGTGAAAGTGCCGCGTTCTGGTAACACAAATTTCTGTATCCACCCGGAAAATTCCATCTCATTTTTGAAAGCAAGTTCCTTTCAGTTCTGCCTATGTGAGTTGATCTGTAATAACATTTAAGTTGGTGAATACAATTTGAGTTGATACTCGTTGTCTGACCTCTTGTGATTGAATTCTTTATGATTTTCTCTGGATCCCAGCGAGAGTACGCAGAGTTCAGCTGCATAAATCACATAATCCTATTTGTTAACCTCTGTTTTGTTGGATGCATGGTGTGATCACTTGGTTTTATGTAGACCCTCAATCTACAATGGCTGCCTCCTCCGAAAAAACATCCGTCTGCCGTGATTTTTATTAGTTTCAAGGTAACCACCAGATTGTAAAACATAGGTAATCAGGTCCAGTTTCTCCGCAAAACTGTCTTTTACCGCAGCGCATTGCATGCTTGTGCTTGTCTGTGACTTTTGCGGAGCTGACCGTATTTTACTATTGACCATAACATATGGGGTTCCTACTGTAATGTGCGACCGAAACCAGCAAGCGCGCACTAGTTGAATTTGAATTGGTGACGGAGCTTGCTGCTGTGTTGTCGGCGCCTTCCTAGTTATCGTTTGTGTAAGTCGTGTGCATGGCTTACTGGGCTTTTGGCTCATGTTTGTTTCTTGTTGTTTCCTTTTGCAGGACTTGTTGGAACCCCTACTTCGGAAGAACGCTGTCCCCTGGTGTCTCCACATTGCTCCACAGTTGGTCCGAAAGTGTAACGGACGACCCGAGTAGAAACAGCCGGCTTGCCTGCTACACTACCGATAGTTGTGTTTAAGTGAGCCGTCCTTCTGGCAACTTATGAGTAGATCTTGAAACGATAAGCAGTTATTGGTCTGAAGGTCACATGAAAAGTTCAGGCTAGGTTGACGGCCGTTCAGCAACCGCACAAAATTATCTGACATTTGGTTAGAGTAACGGAATTTTTATGAATTAGCGCATGTGCTGTAACAAACTTGTTGCATATGGGCAACTCATACTTAACTCTGAAAGCAAAATGTCCGCTACCATAAAACCTAATGGACTTCCCGTATCTACTTCGTTTATGTGACGGTAGAGCTTATGATGAGAACCAAAGCTGCCATGTTCAGTGCACAACGACGAAATTTTCTTCAGAATATCAGTTAGTAGTGACGACCTAAAGCAATTTGTTCCCATGGGCTCACGAATATAATTGACTCTTTCATGCAACCGAATATTAGTGAACAATAGCCTGTAACTCGGTGTGCAATGCTCGTGGTTATATGGTACAGAAGACGCATGTGGGCAATAGTATACAAAGTCCCGGCGTAGCTTTTACTATATCTTTGTTCGTACAGTTGGGTTAACCACCAGACTAGACAAAAAACTTGTAGTTGCTTAAACTTGCTTACGACGATCTACTATATGACATTAAAGCATCCGTTTATTCAAAACTGTACACCAGAATGATAAATGCAGTGTATTCCCTGGGTAGCGGTTGCAGCCCTAGGATGTGTTGTGCGCTCCAGACAGAGGGCATGCATTTTAAATATGTCTAGGCTAAATCGTTTAGTTGGCTTGCATCTAGCCTTCAAGAATTCATGTATGTTAGTGGACTGGTTGTAGGACTCTAAGCTTTTGATTACTTCACAAGAAACTATTTACCTTGCAGGTGTTAAGAGAATAGGTGAACTAAGCATCAACATTTCACTAGAGCACTTACAAATGTACGCTGGACAGGTCAGGACAAGCACGAGATCAGATTTAGAGATACCACTAATCGGTGGCGTGACGGCAAGAATGGACATCGGATGGTTATCAAAAACTGTTGAATACGCTTGACCAGTTTCGCTGCCCGGTAAGTTACTGTTAGCTATTTGTGTTGTGGATCACCTCCACCATGGTTTGCTCCTAAGTATTCATATTATTTCTGCAAGTTACATTTGTTATGAATTCCACCCTGGTCTTCTCAACTTTGTTATGAGGGACAGTACTTCCATACAACCCTAACTGAACGAACAACCGATTACGTCACTTCTCTGTTCGATATTGCAAGCATATTTTCCTTGTCAGTAGTCTATACATAAGCGTCAGCTGTAAGTTGTTCCTTGGACTGAACTAACTACACTCGATGTTAGAACTCCTCATTCTTTCAAGACTTCTAGTATTTCACCATTAAATGACACGTTTTATTTGAATTAATACTCATCGGCATTATTTCGTGTCAGTCAAACCGACTCTACTCGTGCAAATTCAGGAGAATCGATTAACGACCACACCCCTTAAAAAGACACCAACCTATCGGTATCTCCCAACGAAATACTAGTCCAATTCAATCGAGCCTGATCATTCGACTTAAGAGGTAACACGTATGCTAGTCAGACTAACTCATTTGTTCTATAGTTGATATGAAAACGTCTGGTGCACCGCAACATCTATATGACGTTGCTCTATGTATGTGTAAAACCTGATCATTCGGGTCACTACTCGCGTGTAACGAATAGTATTTATAGTAAACACACGGACTTAATAATACCATAGGTAATCGTCTAAATCAGAAATAAATGGAGACTTCCAACCCTTTTTTCTTCAAACTGAGACACGGAAACCTCGTTCGCTTGAGTCAGGCTTGGCTTTGCAGATCTAGACCATGGTATTCCGCCTCTGATGAGTTCCCACGCAGCGTATCGTAATTAACAACAACACTTGTCTTTGGTTTTTGAAATGCATAGCTGATAAGTATTATGACAACAAAGAATGACGGTTGTGTTTTAGGAACCAACGGTTGCGTCAAACTTGCTGAACCGATCGATGCTTGTTGTTCTTAGTCAGTTGACTTGAATTGTGATTGGTTTCCTCTGTTTATCCTTAATTAATAATCCGACTGGTGACTGCTCAGCAATGTTTGTCCTTTAGTCAGGTTTCCATCTTTTTATTCACCGTTCTACTGTGGTGCGGTTGGTTATTTGTTTTCGTTCATTGATGATCAATCAGTCCTGCTTGTGTCAGCCTAGTTGTGTGCTGGTGTTTGGTCATGTCTACTTGTACCTCATCTCAGGTTTTCATAAACTTTTTTCACTTCATTATGGTTGCTTATAGATCCCGTTAATGAATACCATCTTCTATAAAACCTTTCATGTTTGAAACTTTTCCCGAGTGGAGATGTCCATGGCACCTATATTAACCGGGCTTCCTGTTTGATCCTCGTGGGATGATATAGGCAAACATCGGGTGACTTCTCATGGCGTTTAGTTCGCGTTCTCTCAGTCACGCGAATCGCCTTCGTCGGGCTTGGCTGACTCAGTGTTTATCGCATTTGATTATGCATGTTCGGTTTTTTGACAGAGTTCTTCGTGTGATTGCAGTTGAATTAAGCGCCAACTTCTCATCACGATATTTCATACATTCTGTAACACTGTAAGAGGTGTGGTGTTTTTTCGTCGTATCACGCGTGCCACTAGTCAATTCAAACTGCCGGTCGAATTTTCCAGCAAAGAAGAACGTCATGAACCGTTGTCTCGTTTTTATTGCCTGCTTATACGAACAAATTATTTGCTGTACCGTCTTAATAAAAAGGTTGTTTGACGCATCTTGGTCTTAATCACTGAATACGTAGTCTGATAAGTTTGTCAAATGTTCTACATACGTCGGTTCGAAAACTATGTATTGTGGTTTACAGCGATTATGAGGAGTGCCAAATTTCGGCCGATTGCGAAGTTCTTAAAAAAATTCAACAGCTTCAAGGTACTTCAAAGATAATATAGAAGACGGTAGATACTAGGTGGGAGCAGGCAACACTGAGGACACAAATCTGGGGGGTTATTAAAAGAAGTCAATTTTGTAGATTAGTTACTTTTACTTATTTAAACGAAGGCTGCGATCAAATGTGAATGACGTTCAACTTGAAGTTAACCAAATCCCAGACTACACATCAATAACCTAAAATATCGCCTAGCAGGTTCAATGAGATTGGAGATTTCGACTTGTCTAGAAAGTCCTAATCGCTGGGTTATCGATTGGAGTTAACAGGAAAGTTATTGTGCCTCTTCTCAAGACGACCGGGTAACCTGATCATTACTCACAAGCGAAAGTGGTTGAGTGTTCACATATGATAATTCGGTAGTGCCTAATGTGAGGCTAATGGCACGGTGTTAAACACGGGTGGTTCATAAAAAGCGTGGCCGGAGTTCTAGTCCCAACAGTGATAAGAATATGTACTATTGACCAGCTCTAATGAGAGTGAAATTCGAGTCTAGTGCTCCTTTTCGAAAAGGGTCGAGTGGAAAATCTGTGAGAATGCAACAGCTGCCATCAGTTGTGGGTGATGTTCAATCGATATGAAATTTTTGTATTCATTTAAACACCAACATCAGTATTAAAGATAATAACAGAAATTCTCTTTGGTTGATCTTAGAGGTGCAACCAGAAAACAGAATGGAAATTGTCTTGAAACTCAACAACCATAAGGGAGAATAGGTAATTTACAATTATCATTAAGAATGGAAAAACTTTTCTGTTTTTTTTACAGAGGTGGAAAACGGCGAACAAATTGACAAGCAAACGATTGATTAAGTATTCAATTCCGTCTGGAGCAAAATAACGAAATACCTTCAGGTAATTTCCAGAGTATTCGACAGTTTGAACTCCGAAACAGTCGTCTTATCATTAATGCTCAGAAAAAAACGGCACTTCAGGTCAAGATTTGAAACGTTTTGTATCACAGCTTGGTTCAGAAAAATACTTCTGTTTTGCTATACAATGAGTAAACAATAAACGAATCACTGGTAGTCTGGAGTGGAGGACCAATCACTGTCAGTTTCATAACAGTTGTATAGAGTGACCACAAAAACATGTGTTCATGTAGGTCAAACGGCAGACTACATTGTGGTCACCGAAGGAGATGATCAATAGCCGGTGCAATCAATATACTCCGATCACTCTCGCTATTCTTGTTGCAACAGTGCTACAAAGGTTTGTAGCCCGCCTTGTGTCTACCAAGTCCACTTTCGGGACTGGATGTCTTCGGCCCGTAATTAATACATATTGTATACTGAAAAGTAAAGTGATTAAAAGTGGGTAACGATAGTACAAAATACTGCATCATGATGAACATTACACATAGTTAGTAAGGGTTTTACCTTCATAGAACACTTACCATAGCCCGGTTCTAATGGATGTGTCACACAGTAATTTCGCTGTTGTTAAACCTCATCAGAATGGGGAGTTAAGTTTTGACTGTCATATAATCGATAAGCGGAACACGCAGACGACTAATCCACAGACCTGAAAATAATCATTAGGATGTGAGCGATGCTCAACTTGTAACAAGTGTGTGGAACACAAACCTCCCTTCTTGTACTCAGAGCTCTCTGTATGTTTGCACATACTCAACTAGATCTTTGTACAAAACATTTACTTGCACGTATCCGGTTCTGTTATTCCTATATTATACCCTGTTTAACTCGCTTTCTACACAAACCCAACCTTCTCATTATTGAATTAACCTCGAAACTGAACCAATAAATCATTTTCACAAGTGATCATGACTGCAACCGATTTCATTAACCTGTCCTTTAGTTCCAAAGTTGTAATAAGGCTTTTATAACTTAGGCACAATAATTTTGGTACACTATGAGTATGTGAAAAAGTCGAAGATTGACCTCTCGGAGCGTATTAAGTATACCATTGAATTGACTTAATAAACATGAACAACCAAACAAATTCTCGAACGTTCGGATAGAATAAGTTAGTTCAACTTGGTTACTAGTTGAAGACGTCCATTCATCGGTACAGAATTGTAAGGTAAATACCATATTAGTATGATCATTATAATTATTATCATCGCACAAGAATCATATGAGCATGCCAGTAGTGATGAGCGTGATGGTGGTGATGAAGAGTAGGGATAATCATGATAATGGTGACGACGAAGACGATGTTGGTAAGGATCAACATGATGAGTGCGTTAGCGATCATCATGAGAATGACGATTAGGTGAATGAAGGTGAAGGCGATGACAAAAGCAAAAATATCGATAAGGATGCTGATGCCAAGGGGATTAGTACAAAATTGAACGTGTGGTAGATTCATGAGGAGCACCAGAAGCAAAGCAGAATGCAAACCTCTTTTGAATATGGAGCTGGTTAGAGGTGTGACCATGCATACTGAATGGTGTAAGCCGGAAAAAATCTGGACTTTATAATGATAGTCAAACCAGATCTCGGCCAGACACCAGTTCCAGACTTTTCCATACAGCAGAGCATTGCCTCGAGCCCGTTGTTATCATGAAGCTGCAGGCGTACATCACAGTTTAAACTACAACTCAGAATCGTGTTTGTTGTTTCCCGAGATCTTGTCTTTTTTATATAAGGAAACAACGCTGTGTACTCGGAAAATCAGTTTTCGCTTGAGAGGACACAACAGCAAATAGAAGATAAGTGTAAGGATTGTTTTTATTGGGCAAGCCGTTTGAGAACTAATAGGCATAAAAAAAACGTGAGACAGATTGAAAAACATCTCTAAAATGTGTTTGAAGACCACAGCATTATCAGAGAGTACACATTTGCTAGTTTTGTGTTAATCACTAAATTGGCTTGAAAAAATGTACAGATAGTTCCACAAAAATGTAGCACTACAAAAGAAAGTCTACTTACACAGGCCACCGTAATAAACAGAGACCAAAGATAGAAAACACGGCTATTGGATGTGAATCACTTCAACTAACCTACATTGGTAAGTGAAGGAACTGAAGACAGGCAAATCATCAAACTATCTTAACCATTTGCTTCTGACACAAAAACAATTAATTTTACCGATTCCCTTTATATCTTTATCTACACATTCTTCAATTCCCCCGACATCGGTGATAAGAACCTAATGTCGATCGACGGGTCTGAAAAACCGCTTTACTACTGTTCGAGTAGTTCAACGATTCACGTCTCTCTGGTCTTAGCTAATCCCAAATTTGTATACCATTTGCCTGATTTCGACGGCGAAACGTCCGAAATACATATTAATCCTGATTATTTATATATTTCTGAAGAGTAGTAGGGGATTTTGATTTTCATATAGATTGAACATCACCCACAATTGATCGCAGCTGTCGCATTTCCATAGACTATCCAGTTTGCTCGTTTCGTACAGCAGAAGCACTAGACTCGAGTTTCGTTCTCATTAGAGCTCGCCAGTAGTGCATATCACCGCCACTGCTGGGACTCGAACCAAGGGCAGGCTGTTTATGAGGCAACCGTGTTTACCACTACGCCATTGACCTCACGTTAGGCACGACCGAATTATCATAGGTGAACGCTCATCCACTTTCGTATGTGAGTAATGATCAGGCTACCCGATCGCCTCGAAAGGAGATACAGTTACTGTCTGTTAACTCCAATCGATGACCCCTCGACTAGGACTTCTCTCCAAGATGAAATCACAGAAATCATTCGGTCGTGCCTAATGTGAGGTCAATGGCGCAGTGGTAAACACGGTTGGCTCATGAACAGCGTGTCCGTGGTTCGAGTCCCGGCAGTGGCGATGATATGCACTACTGGCGAGCTTTAATGAGAACGAAACTCGAGTCTAGTGCTTCTTTTCGAAAAGAGCCGACTGGATAGTCTATGGAAATGCGACAGTTGCGATCAATTATGGGTGATGTTCAATCTATATTTATATATTTGTATTAAATTGCGCTAGATCCATACACAGTGCCAGTCCAAACACCTGCTTTCACGTCTGAAAAATGTATCTATCCATGCATCTATAGATCTCATGAATAATCGGATTTGTTTCCATATACAAGGCGTGAAAAGTTTGGTTTTCTCACAAGCCTTTCACGCAAAATGATGGCACCGTGATGTGACGTCCATGTAGACCAAGTTTAAGTGATGTCTTTGTGGAAAAACGTGCTCTAAACGTAGAGATCTCTTTTTTTTGCACAAAACAATTTCACTTAAGCGATACGAGTAGATCGGACATACGTGTCCGATGCCCACATTAGCATGTCTTTTCTGTGATTACACCGTCAACATCATCTTTGAACAGTAATCGAGGGTCTTACGACAAGGACTGCTTTGATCTTGGAAATAATACCCGAAGGAAGTATCATAATGGATAGAAATGGACATCAAATTTGGGCACATCAACTCTTTTGGCCGGGACGCAAAAGTTGTTTACCTCCTAAGTAGAAACACGAAGGGGTGCAATCGTTTGAAGAGGTCAATCACGCTGGTCCTTCTGGACATCCTTGTCCACTATTTCACACACTTGCGTAAAAGAGGAACCTCAAGCAAACAGCAATGAAGCTGATAGGGTGAATGATTTTTGTGATTTCAACTTGGAAAGAAGAAGGAGAAAAAAGAAGAAGTTCTAGTCGTAGGGTCATCTATTATATTTGAATGGACAGTCAATGTGCGTCTTCTAGAGCGGATTGGACAACCCAAGCATCACGCACAAGCACATGTGATTCAGCGTTTGCTATATGATCATTTAGTCATACAATGGTCAACAAGGTTCAAACCCCAGTCGTGGGAACGAGATGCTTTACTGACAAGCTTCAACGAGTGCAAAATTCGAGCGTAGGGCTTCGTTTCAAAAAAGAGGTTTTGGAAAAGTCTATGTGAGTCCAAAAGCTCTAAGCAATTGTGATTGATTTTCAAATTGTAACAACAAACTGGCTAAAATGACGTGCTCTGTATACGACAAAAATGATCGCCTCCATCACACTGTCGTTTTTATTGCTTGCGTTTACATATTTGCTTTTAGGAAGTGCGGTTCCGTTTCGTAATCCTCCACTAGCACTTGACGTTTCACCAGATTTGTTCACATCGATAATCGCAATATTCAGTCTAAAGAAAGCAACACATCAATGATTCTCACTGATGCTTAAGTGCCAAACAGCCATGGAGAAGAAAAAAAGGCTCTTCCCAAGAAAAAAAGAATGAGAAAACATTAAACCAATAAAAAATTATGTCCATAATTGAACACTCAAAATTGAAGTGCCTACAACTTGCGAAACAAAAAACCGAGGTACGAGTGAAGATAAAACGTCATCGGCAAGATAGCTTCCTTGAGGCTTTCAACGCCACGCATCACTAAGTGCACCTACATCACGGACAACTCGGTCAAACAGGCTACTAAGCCAGACTACCTCCATTAACGTCTCCATCCACCGGCTTCGTGAGTCGCGAGGTCCCAAGTCATAGGAACGGACCTGACCTACAGCGGTCAACCCTTTAGTGAATGACTTCATTTGTCTTCGTCAAGTCATCATCTGTGCACCTCGCACCTTACGCTCGTCGGTCGAAGCGTCGACAAAGAGTGTGCACCAAAAGGCTTAGTGGGATTCTTAGTACGTGGCCTAACTACCACAAATCGTCGAGCAAAAGAGCTCGCTTGACACTCAATGCCAAATATCCACCACTTAACATTTTCGTTGCATATATCTGTTGGTGCTATCCGAAGGCAGCGATCGAACGCAGATATCAGTGATCAAATACCTGAGAACGGTTAACTTCTTGTGTCCTCGGCCGCCAAGTTTCACAACCGTAAAGTAGCACATCACTCACCGTCGCCTAATATACCGACCTTTAGGCATCCGAGAGATGCCTGTCTGTCAACAGAAATGTCCTAGATTGGATAACACCACCCTAACCGTGGAGACAAGAGCTTCCCCTTCATTCCTTATACCTTTGCCGGTACCGATGCAACTTCTTATGCAAACAAACCAGTCAGCAACCTCCATAAATTCATTATCTAACACTGTGAGGAGGCAAGGCATATTCCAAAATACACAGCGAAATATTCCTTGTTTTTTTAAGTTCAACTTGAGTTAGAAGACGATAACGGTTATCAGAGTTTCCATGTTCAACTCACAGGTAATTCAACAAATATCATGTCGGTGTTCAGTCAAGTACAATCCGACATGGATGGGACAATAGTTGAACTTAATACAATTTGCAGAAACTGCTTACGAACAGGCACTGGTGCAAAACTTTGCTTAGACTATCTGCTCTCTGGAAACAAGTATTGAAGAAAAGAGGTTCATAAAGTTAGTTAGATATACTCAATGCTTCAGCAGACCAAAAAACATCATGACGATTCCACTCGTATTTTCCTTCTCGCCAAATAACTGGACAATTTGAAAAACCTATCTGACTGATTATACGAAAAACATTTCCGCCTCACTTTCTTGAGCTGTCATATGATCATCAACAGCAATTTGAACAAAATACCGCCGCTTTACTCTTGACAAATGACTCACTGCAAGTTTGTATAGGTACTGACGTCTGTTTGCATTAAATACTCCTCCAAGTTTTTAGCTGGTCTAAAGCGAAACCTACCTTTGTGTTGATTGCATAGATTGTACAGTGAATAAATTACTGAATGTGAAGAAACAATTTGAGTGTACCGATCCACTCCAAATGAGAATAAATCTCACTATAAAATACATTCAAATCTGGATTAGAAGACAATGACTGTTTTCAACCATGCGCGCAAGAAATCAGCACAAGCTGGTTCACCTGTTAAGGTATGGGGCTGAAAGCTGTCATTAATTGCCGTTTGTATGAATTAATTTGTGCCAGTGTGTACGTATTCCAGAAAGAGAGAATACGGCACAGCGTATGTTTCCAAAAGCATACAAAAGAGATTGGTAATTGCTTTGATGCCACAGTCACCTCTAAGATACACAAGTGATGTTCCAAAAAGCAGTTCGTGATAAGGCACGGATACTCTAGCTGAACCAATTGTCAGACCGACTGTGTTACATCAACGCAGCTGTTCGCAGAAAGATACACAAAGATATCACAATATCGACAATGTCATTATCATTCACAGGGTTGACATCGATGTAAAATTTCTGCACAACTATGAAAAAAAGAATAAGCCTCAGTTTATAAGTAATAAATGGTAGAGCTGAGACGTGATTTTTAGCGTTATGTGGTATTTTGGAGAACATTTCCGTGAGTTCCCCACAAAAGATGTATTCAATTGACATTGACTCACTATTCACAAACGTTCCATTACATGAAACAGTTGATTATTTATGTAATTTTATTTCGATTCATAATAATTCTTTGCCCATCCCTGTCGACTACCTTACAGAATTGATTCTTAAGTGTACGGAAAACATTCGGTTTGAATTCGATGGATGTGCTTATAAGCAAATTGATGGTGTAGCAATGGGCAGCCAGTTGGGCCCAACATTGGCTGATATTTTTCTTGGAATGGTGGAAGATGGACTATCAGATTATATGGACCGTTCTTTGTTTTATAAGCGTTATGTCGATGACATTCTAATATTCACCGATTTTGATCATTTTATTACTCTTTTACATCAGTTTAATTTCACTCATCGAAATCTCCGTGTCACACATGAACAAGAGCTCGATAACTGACTATCATTCTTAGACGTCCTTATTTCTATACGTTTAGATGGTACACTTAGTAGGTCTGTTTATCTAAAAGCCACATGGAGTGGACAGTACCTACAATTCTCTTCATTCGCGCCCGTGGCTTACAAACGTAGTTTAGTGAGAACCATTTTTCACCGAGCAAGGAAAATATGCACAGCCGATCATCTAAAATCTGAAGAGGAGCTCTTGAAGAGTGTTCTGCTGGAGAATGAATATCCTGCCAAATTTGTTGAAATTCATTGCAAATAACAAGTGGCTATCCACCAACCACAATCAGTGCCGAAGAAGCAGGTTTTTATTACCCTTCCTTACACAGGTGACCACAATATCACTGATGTATGTCGAAAGTTGGAGTCGGCCATTCATTGCGCATATCCCACAGCGGAATTGCGCTTGTTGCTTTCCACCCGCAGGATGAATCTCCACTGCCCCGATTATTCTTTCTTGGAAAACTCTGCCTCTCATGTTACCTACCAGTTTACTTGCAGTTGCAGTGACTCATAAACTGGCAGAACGGACCGAAACTTACGACAAAGGAAGGCGGAGCACATTCCCAAGTGGCTAGTGCAAACAGTGACTTAACGCGGGTCAGTATGCCAACACTTGAACAGAAGTCCGGAGTCTTCTATCACGAAACACTTAATCACAACAGGTCATGTGGTTGACCTCGTCACTTCGTTCCTGGTCCTATTGCGTAACCGCAACCCCAGGCTGTTGGCATTCTCGGAGGCATTGTTGGTCAAGCGTCACGCATCGGCCCTTTGTTGGCAAAAAGTACTGACGCAATCAATTTCGTTACCATGACAGTGAACCCTGATTGCTCCCATGTAATGTTTCGTTCATTTCATTGTTTTGTCGCCATGCCCTTAACCTATATAACTGAATGTTTTATGTAATCGACTAATGAGAATAAACGAAATGCTTGTATCTCGCAATGTATGTCTTCTTGCCTTCTTAATGAACTAGATATAGGGAACTCAATGTTTCACATAACAATGTCCTTACAAATTCTGATAAGACAAACTACAAGACAGCTTCCATGTAGCTTTCACTACTCCCATCCCATCTAGTTCCTATTCCAAGACGACCAGGCCGATGATAAAATTTAGTCCATATTGAAAGCTCACAAAAATCTCATAGTCAGTTTTATGATGCCCATATTCGCTCTCTTTTGTGTTTATTCACTGGAGTCGAAGTTTTTACGCAGTTGCAGCTTTAATGTTAACAGCTTCTAAAACAATCAACTCGTCATATTGATGACAGTTCCACTGACTAACGATAACAAGGCATCCAGCAGGTGACGCCAACCTATCCCTAATATATTTGAAGAAGTGGACCGCAGTCTGTCTGATGAACGCGTCTTTGTTTTTACCCATCTTCATCATCATCATCATCATCATAGACAGCAATACATCAGTGGTTCACACTGATGCTTAACTGCCACACAACCACGATGAAGAAAAAGCAAACCCTGTATAAGAAGAGAGTAGAAAAAAAGGGAAGGGGACCCAACCACTACAAAATAACTACGCCTACATTCAAACATACAACATCTAGGCGCCTACACCTTGCAAACAAACAACCAAGTTGTAAGTGAAAGTAAGGTGTCCTCAGCAAGACAGCTTCCTTGCAGCTTTCACTGTCCCGTGTCATTAAGTGTACTCACTTCACGGACAACTCGACCAAACAACGATAACATTCACGCCACTAAGCTCGGTTAGCCGCCATCTCACCATTTAAGACCACTAGACAAATATGCAGTTAGTTGCAGGACTATTTAAAAACGTGAGCTTTATTTGGCTAGAGATGAACAGTCGATGCCAGTGAGAAATAAATGCAGATTGGTGACATCCATGCAAAACAAACCTGATAAATATGGTGCGTAATTTCAGCAAATCAACGACAAGCCAAATTGTCTGGCATGCTATCGTATTGTGCCTTAATCAAGCGAGAATCATCAGGAAAACGCTTCGCTATCGATAGAGTAAGGTTAGAACGGTTCGCTACAGCAGAAAACTTCACCGGCCGGCCGTCGTCTCTGAATAGACACGGTACGACTTGTGGCAATATACATAAGGACAGCCCTGGACTTAAGCAGCTATCTTTTGTTCTGTATGAAGATTTAATTTTTTTAGGAGGAAGCTGGAGAATAACCCTCAATGAAATATCAATCGACTGCTGGACCTGTTACAAAGAAGTAACAGGGACAGCCAACGATCAGAAGGAGTTCACAGGTCAGATGCTGTAACACTAAATGATAGTTCATTCTTTCCAGCAAGTAGTCCAAGGTCAAAAATGATTAGAACGTATGGAGGTGTTTTCAACTGGGCTGTGACGTAACACGTATAAAGTCATAAGTGGTATACACAGAAACAGTAATTGTGGTCCCTATGATCCACACCGTATACAAACATTACAAAGTTCTGTTTGCCGAATCTGTTATGCCTCTTTCAAACACTTTGTATTTGTAAGCTCACAAGTGACTGCTATGCCAAATAAACAGGTTTTATGAAAACCGTTCAGCTGGTGCTACTGAATCAAGTTATTAAAACTGTAAATATTTAAGAGATGTAAGCTAAAGGCGAGTGTATATTGTATTACTGTGTTGGCCTAAATATTATTTACACAGAAGTAGCGCATACAAAACACTTTTCTGATACAACATAACTGAAGTTAGAAAAAAAATCTGAGCAACGACAATTTGTGATAGCTCTTTGTCTAAGATAATGGTCTTCAGGTAACGTCAAATATTCCAGTTACATTCTTCCTTTAAATAAGGGTTGATATTGGACCTGTCGAAGTTCGTCTGCTACGCTTGTCGTTTTGTGTTTGGTATGATATGGAGCAATGAATCCGTTGAGGCATGTTTGGTTTGTTTATAGAAAGCCGATGCTAAATTTGCCTTTATTTGTCTTTGCTGTGTGCAGTAAACGATCGTGACGAATTTTGTACCATAACTGCACATAAAAAGTGTTTGCCTTCTTCTGTTTTATAACTATCATTGCCTATCTGTTAAAGTTTCCTTCTCGGTGTTGTTTGACACGTTCTCATTTTCATCTTCACCCGGTTGTTTTAATGAGCTCACTTCCCATTGACTGATGACTGTTTATGGACGCGTGTTTACTCACCCTATGTTGAACCTCTTTGCTGGCTGATTTGTGTATCCGGTTGATTCACATTCATTGTGAAATAGTACCTTTATTGTAATTTTACTTAACAATACCATATACATTCCAATCCTTTTAATCGTCTTTTCTGACATTTTTTGGACTTGGAAGGTAGTCCTGTTAACCCGACCGTCTGAGTACGCGTTACTGGAATTGTCGAGTATGTGGTACTGAGTGAATTACCCTAAATCGCCAGTAGTGAGTTAAAAGTTGTTCTTCAATGTGTGTGAACTGCAGATGACAAAACATACAGTCATAACATTCTGACGTACACGAAGTTAATCTAAGATGACCATCGGCTTACAAGTGTACGGTTGGCGAAGTAGTGGTCTATGGCTATTAACGATTAATCTTCAATGATTCAATGAACTTATTGTAGAGGCCCAAGTCAAGGGTCGTCAACCTAGATGCCGTCGATTGAGTGGCAGTGAAAGTGCGCCAGCGGAGTGACTTCAAGATGACTTACAATAGTCATGAACGAGAGAACAGTACTGTGTGATTATTCAGCAAATTTGGCTCATAAAATCTAGTAAGGACGGGCCTAATTGAGATTAATTAAAAAGACATGTAAGGGGTATAAACAAGTGGTATGATAATAATGACAACTGTCTTGGATAAGGAAACAGTAGGAATCTCAAATATTTATTAAACAGTAGTCATGCCTTCCCCCAAGTGGTCACCTATGTATCAAACTGAATTTTTCTGTTAGATGTGAAATTCTGTCAGATAAGCAGGGAGAACGATGCAATAGTCCAAACAAACATCTCTGATAATCAGTACTTGTGGATGGAAGGATGGAGGCACCAGTTGGGCAATCTGATCGTCTCCACATACAGCCAAACCTCTCATCGTTAAAATCATTCATTCATCTACATCATTCTTAGACTATCACATAGTCTGATCTTTATCAATAGAGCTTGAGCCAGTCAAAAAATGCGGTATACAATTCATCTGATGAGTGAGAATCGAAGTTCGCCTCTATCAGTCCAATACCCCTCCTGACATAAGATTGGGGTTACTGTTAGGATTGATGCAAAACAGACGTCAGTGGAACATTTGAGCAGAAGTTTTCATTATTGCAATTTTTCGCTGGCTGTTACTAGTCTGTGTTTATACCGAGTGAGTTGTTTGTTACTCGTTACATTTTCTTACACTTTTCTCGTTTCTAAGTGACAAGTAACTAAAGAAACACTTGTGGCTTAGGCGAAGTCTTTCCTGAGTTGATAGAACGTGTATATGAAGACTGAACTGGTAGGTGAATATACCAGCCAAATACGCCTGTGACTGCATGCCTACGAAAATGTGTTTTAATGATCTCAGAGTATAGAGAATTGATTTTGTAATTGGAGTAGAAGAGCTCTGGGCATCTTCAGGTACGCAGGCAAAGATAATACGTTGTTTGTCTTAATACAAAAGTACTTAGACACATTTACTAGGAGGGAAGTGTAAACAGACATGGCGGCGCACATTTTGGTCTTTCTTTTCCCATCTTGGTTTTTCCCAAAATTATAAACACGCATACAGTGCCTTTTAGACGGATGCGCAATAAACCGATGTCTCCTAATGTGTGTTTACCACTACCTATCTGTTCTGAATGTCTTGATTGTAATCTCTCGTATTGGTCGTCTGAAGAAGGTGTACACTAAATTGTGTGTGGTTAAACAACCACTGAAGATTCATACTGATCTTCATATTTTTGTTCTCTTGATCATACAGGTTACTTTGATACTTCACCACAGGCTGGTGCAATTGAAAAACAGAACATCGATGATACATAAATCACTTTATCGTTACAGTCGCATCTCCAAATGCCTTTCTTTGGCATGCCGGTACAAACATTCTGGACGGTTGACCGGCAGCAGCCGCTTTTGTCGTGTGCAAGTTGAATTTGAACTCAATGTGATTCATGTTTTGTAATAATGTGTATATAATTGCACTCAGTAGAAGGGTTTACCATTGACCTCAGCGTGAATGAGGGTTGGTTCCATTAAGACAGCACAGTGTAGCAGACAGTCAAGTATACAGCAGCTAATCTGGGCTCCAGCTACCCCGAATGTTTTTCGTATCGTATGATAGTGAAGATTGTTAAAAACATCTAGTCTACTTGATGAGTTAAAAGGAGATTATATTCGTTAGCGAAAAAATTAATATTCCGTATGGTGAATTCACATACCATCATGTTGAAGCAGTCGGTTGAATTCTGCTTGATCAAAATGTGAAGAGAAATATATAACATGGTCGTATGTTTGACCAAATGTTTAGGTATCGGATTAGGTAGGTTAAGCAAAAGAAGATGAAATCTGACTATTTAAAACGGTTATGTCCCCGTGTTAAATTCAGGACGCGCAAATAGAATTACGTAAGATGTACTCTGCAGAGACATTTCGACTTGTCTCTTCGATTACGATACACAGACTATGAGCAATCAGCATGCATCGATTTAAATAAGCGTAGAATAGGGATGAGTCATCAACTGTAACAGGAATAGCACACTGAACCAGTCACGTTCGAATGGGGCCGTCATTAGCTGAAAACAAACAAATTCACTTGTACTTGTGGATTCAAGTACATCGGCCGAACGGTCAGAACGCTTGAGACACGTGTCTCGGAGCCCATTTCCAAATGTTTAGCTAACAAAACAAAACCCACACAGCCCAATCTTCTATCACACATTTGGAAGAAACGGGACATGGAATTCAAGTGGAGAAGGTTTTTCGTGTGTTGTATCTCCCAATCAATAAACATACTTCACCTTTTGCTGAGGCCGTTGCGATACACTATCACAAACTCTCACTTTGTGTACGGAAGCAAATGGTAATTAACCAATCTCTACCATGTTGTTAAGAGTTTGCAATCGTGAGTCTAGATTATTCGTCAAATGGTTGTTTGGTATTATTAAATGAATGTTTTGGTTGTACCGTTTACACAAGTTTATTTCCTTCTCTTGTCTTAAACTATATCTTATCTTATTTCCTCGTGCCTTGCTGTAAAACCGATACTCTCTGCACCGTTAGTTCCTTACTCGACCAGTTTAAAATTTGAATTTTGTTCGTTTGTTTTTAAACAATGATGACCCATTCGAACGTGACTGGTTCACTGTGCTATTCCTATTACAGTTGATGACTCAATCCTATTCTACGCTTATTTAAATAGATGCATGTTAGCTGATTATAGTTCGTGTATCGTAATCGAACAGACAAGTCGAAATGTCTCTCTTACGTAATTCTACTTGCGTGTTCTAAATCTGACTATATGTTAAAACTGCTTACAATGCGGTAATCAAGTTAATTAAAATTAGCATGAGTAACATAATAAACAACTGTTTTGTTTTCATAATAAACAACTGAGTTAATTAAATTAGTGACAAACTCACCCAAAATTTCCGCCACACAAGGAGGAATACAATCAGAACCAGGCAAATCAACACCAGAAAGTATTCGACCGGAGTGCCAGCAACTTCGAACACGTCCTCATCTGTTGAGCAGAGAATTGCATACGAATGTAGCACAACCCAGAATCGTTTAGTGATTTGATTACACACAAGAACCAAGTGTGAATCTATGTACAAATGTTAGACCAGTACCAAAGCTGAACATCTACATGGAGACTGAGTCTGGGCCGAGCAGAACAGAGCACAGTATCAAAATTAAACCATACCGATCTCAATAATAAGCAGTATTTCTGCGTGTGCATGTTCGCTCATTGATCCATTTGTTGTAGAGGTCAGCGCTGCGAAGCGGGTTCCACTCCATTCAGACGTGCGACATATACCAGACTGCGTTTATGTACACACATCGCAGGTAGCATTCTGTAGCGGAGTTTCACCAATAAGTATTGTTTGTCCCAGTTCATCAAATATTCCAACAGATTTCATAAGAAGTTGACTGCGCAAACGGTTGCTTTCGATAACTGTTGTCTTTACAAACGCTGCGCGGGCGACACACTTTATGTAGTAGATAAGGGCGATGATACTCATATTCTACCGGATATATTCCGTCGTGCGTATCAAAACATTGGATTCATTACCGAAGTAGAAAAGAATAAAAAACTTTTCCGGATGTTGGTAGACTTTACAAAATTGATGGATCAGTTTAAATGTGAATTCATAAAAAAAACATGGATTGACTACAAATAGCTGCATTTTTTAGGCTTTATTCCGTTGAAGTACAAGCGAAACATGGCTTATTGCTTAATAAGCAGAGCGCAAACGCTTGTACAGTGGATATCTTACATATCACAATCCAGTAAGTCCGAGACACGTTGAACCGAAAAAGATGTCTACAATGACTTTAGAACAGAAACAGACGTCTCAAAATAGAACAAGAAATCGTCCAGACAACGAGTACAAAGGGTATTTTATTTCTCTATCATACAAGGCTGAAGTTTCCAATGAGTCTATCATCCGTTGGATTTCAAATACAGTTGAAAATACCCATCTCGTGGTGCAGGCTATATTACTGTTTGATACCCGAACGGTACTGGTGACACACCTCAAAGCTTACTCACGTTTTCTTTTCCTGTCATTGTAATCAAGCGGCAAACGTTGGGAACACAATAAGGCGGCTACGGGGATACCCTCGTGAATCCCTGCAGAAAGCGTTCAGGAAAGCCAAGTATCAGCTGGACTAGTTCTGCTTGAATGACGCTAACTACCAAATAAAGCCAACGGAAGCGTTTCCGAATGATCTACAAAATTCGTCAAATCCGCTTTAGAGCTGTCAGAATGCAACAGCTATCAACGGCAGAGCATACCGCAATCGGATTGTACAACCTACATTTGTCTGGACCGTGCAACCCCTCCCTTTGACCAGTTATTGTCGAACCACTTGACACCCAAACAGCTGTGAACCACTTGACATGGAAGAAGGTGTGTCTCAAGACTAGTAAGTATGACACTCAAGAAGTCACCAATGCTCCCACCCTCTTCCTAAAAAGTGAGATCCACCTTCCATCTGTGATTTGTAAACCTGCCTGACATGTTCCGATTTCCTTGTATACTTTGCACATACCTAATGTATTTAGAAAATCCCAGTGAGTCTTTGGAGAATGCAACGACCGTCATCCAAGATGTCTCCTTAAATATCATTTCATTCGCCCACTTTACTGATTCATGTAACTTCAATTTGAAGAAAAGTCCTAGTCCTGGGGTCATTTGTTAGAGTTAGGATAGTCACCCTGCCTTCTCTCGAGGTGATCGGACGAACCAAGTATCACCCACAAGCTCATGTGATTGAGCGTTTGCTATAAGATAATTCAATTATACGTAATTTAAAGTTGATGACTCAGTAGTCGACAAAGTCTAAACACTCCTTGTGGCAAGGATATGCAGTAATGACCAGCTATAACACGAGTAAAACTCGAATATATCATTTGTGATTGATTTTCTACTTGGAACAATAATAACGAATCAAACTTTGACATTTCGCACCGAAAGCTGTTCATATTTATGAAGAAAACTAAGATATATATAGGAAGCTGAATACTGTCAAAACTGTATAAATCAATGGAGCTCTAACTCCCCACCGACGTTGGTAGGTCACTGAGAATTCATGCAAGCTGAAACCCGAAAGCTCGCAAATCAACGCATATGCAAGAACGCTAGAAACTTTCTTGACAAAAATTGTCACAAATTAATTACGATTAACCGGTGTTATCAAGTGGTTGAGTCAGGTGGTTGAAATATCAGTTAGAAGGTTCGCCTTTGGATAAGCTTTTTTGGTAAGTCTTTCAGCTGGAATTTCTTTGAAACGGTTTAGACTCTATATTTCGTCTTCGAATGCACGATAGTAGGGAGATTAGTACACAGAGGCAACACAATCAATTTTCTTAAGGAATTCAAATCTCAGACAAGGAACACGGATAAGGGATGTAAGTGAACTGTCGTCAAGACTGTTTCTAGTGGCCGGTTAGGCTGTCCTGGTCAACTTATTAGGCATGCACCAAATGACATCTCGTACACAAGATAATTTTTTTTGGATCGCGGTTGCATTCTTCAATGAGCGTGTATATGAACTGCACCTCAGATTCTTGGTGACTTGCTCTTACATAGTCCTCCATCAGGATGACGCAAAGTGAGTCTTGATTCCATTGTCCAGTTTATCCGTTTCCATAAAACACTGAGACCAAGAAATTCCTACTTCCGGGGATGTACGGATAGAATCCCAATGCTCCACAAATGTAGCTACATTGTGTTTGAGATTAACGAACAGCTGATACGCTCATTCAGGAGAGAACTAGTCAACTACTTCCATCGGGATTTTTGTGAATGCTGAATTTCGCTCACATACATACAGATTTCTTGACAGAGGTCGATATCCAGCTCATTCAGTTTCAATCTTTTCCTGTACACTAAATATAAACGGCTTGTCAAAACTGGCAGTCATGCACAATCCTAACGCCTACATAAAGTTAGACGTGTGCCGAAACATAGACATAATCTGACTTTGTTAAACATGAAACGCATGAACAAAGCAGAGTACAACCGTTTGGGGACATATTATGCTGCGGGAGTGATGATCTGACCGAACGCCACGAGCAACATGGGTGACTCTTCGTTTACATTGTTTATTCGTGTTTCATGTTTGGTATATGAGTTGGAGAAGACAGTCGACTTTTTATATGTGTGAAGAGGAACCGACCAAATCATTAGAACATGAGGTTGACCGAAAAACTGGATTCCAGATCATCTTCACTCGATTATCATTATCCGTCTAAAAAATGATCCAGATCAGGCTGCGTTGTTGAACAAAAACGGAAAGTACGTGGCTTCAGTGCTCAACTTTCAGAAATCTACCCGAGATCTTCACTATCGATCATCCAGAGAAACTACGATGAATATCAAAGATTCTTCGACTTACATATTTCTAAATGTTCGTGTCCTGTAGCCTGAACTGCTGATCCTGGAACCATGAGTGACAAACTCATATCATCCAGTCGATCTGATAGCAGCTCACTGATGTATTGAACCACTACTCGTTTTGGCAACGGGGATGCTCATGTCACTATTAAATAGCTCACTTCCCAAGCGTACTCCACTATACAACTTCACAAAGAGACATCATAGCAACGGTCTTAAGATATTAACGTTATACGGAGAGAAAGGGGTAACTCATAAATTAGAACATAAAACGGTATACATGAAGTTATTGTTGGAAATTACTAGTCTACTTTGTTTATCCATTCAGCTCCTCCACCGTACATGTATGGAACGTCCATAAGCCCAAATAGTGATGATGTTTCCGTGACATCCTGATTTCCAGTGATACATCTCGATATCACAATCCAAATTATCTGAATGTACATGTTATTACGTGAATGTTGTCGTTGTTTGTCCGAGTTGTCTGTAAAGTGAGTGTACTTAATGACGCGGGGCAGTGAAGGCCGCAAAGAAGCTGTCTCGCTGATGACACCTAACTTTCATTTACAACTCGGTTGTTTGTTTACAAGGTGTAGGCGCCTTGATGTTTTATGTTTGAATGTAGGCGTAGTTATTTTGTAGTGGTTGGGTCCCCTTCCCTTTTTTTCTACTCTCTTCTTATACAGGGTTTGCTTTTTCTTCATCGTGGTTGTGTGGCAGTTAAGCATCAGTGTGAACCACTGATATATTGCTGTCTATGATGGAGATGATGATGAATCCGGCAATTTATTATTGCGTGCTAAAGACAATGTGCATTTTGTCAGTTTGGACCGTACATTCCTATTTTTCAAACTTTGCTGCAGCCCATATACAAAAGCTGGAAACGCTTGAGCGGCGAACGACCAAAGGTAGGTGGGCTTCAGAAACAGCCACTTCTCTCTGTTGGCTGCCACTGTGGGTGTCCATTTACAAGAATATGTACGCAGTGTTATGTGTCAGTTAAGTTTCAATGCCGTTACAGATCTTCATCCGGTTCATCTTGGTATCCACATCCGAATCGCTTTCATAGTGCTGGTTCAGCTTAGTTAGTTGTTCGCTTACATGGTATTTGATCGAATAGTCGGCAAGACATATGGTAACTAATTCACTTCAGTTATTAATTATGAGGATTGGGATTTTAAAACAAAATCGCCGATATCTTTCCACGCTCACGTTTGTAAGAGGTCATGCCATTAGCGCATCGCTTCTATGAGCCCGACAATGATTTGATGGGCGGTGGTACAGCGGAAAATCACCGTTGAATAAGTTCTACACTAAGTTCGTTAGCAGGTTGTAGCCGCAGACAGCGACGTGTTAGGATCGCTCACCAAAATATTTGTCTTTTATTCATCCGCCCTAAGATCAACGCGTGGGTCAACTGGTTTCATCTGACAACATTACTTCGGCTTACAAGGGACTCGGCCTATTCCGGGTAATGAAAAGCTTTTCTGTTATGGTTCTGAAAGATTAAATCTTTCAACGAAGTTACGTAATGCGAGAATTTTTAACTGCATAAAAGTGTTCCTTGGATGGGTGTTTCTCTAGGTTGCAGCCTCAAGATACAATAATAAACACTAGATTTAAAGCTGCTGTATAGAATGTGCACATATGTACATATTGTAGATGTGGTGTTGTAATGAAAATCTACTCGATTCACCGCTTATCCAAACCCCGACACAATAGGAGTTCTAACAAGAGACCAATCCAAACGTCGCGTTGAAGATACTACATCAGGATTGGACGAACAGTCTCAATGTTATGCCTTCTGCTATTCGCTTATTTCTTTGTTCCGTGTTGTACCAATTAACGTTCAGTTTGTGACTTTGTATGTGCCAATATGATCAGCCAATGAGTGACTATGATTTCTTTAATACTGTTGTACATCCATAAATTCGGCTTCTTGTCTCACGAATATAAACTGCTTACTGCGACCAGTGCGAGGTCTTCTGCTTATTACTTGCGTGGGAGGTTTCAATCCTAGTACGATTTCTAGGGCTATTCGAAGTCCCTAATTCCGAGTATTACAGGTGGTTGTAGTGATTGATATATGTGTGAAAAGACAACAGTAAATCAATTCAGTAATGTGCATTGTTATCAGCTTAGTTGTTTTGTGCGCCCACTTTGTTTCAGGTGACCTTGAAAACCATGCAACCAGTCGCGAGTTTGGAACCTCAAAGTTCTGCACATGGATTGACGTAGACTGATAACAAAATGGGTAAACGCATGGTTTCAGAATGGAGAACTGATCAATAATTGCGGTAGTTCCATCATAATTATCGTTGTCTGAACAATCGAATAACAATTTTGCAAGGCACCATAAGTAAATTTCACTTCTACATATGTTTGACTTCTGTGTAATAAAAGTGCCTTCTCTAATCAATGGCAAAATTTGTTTCCCATTTCTGCGAGAGGGTTTGAAAAACAAACAGCAAAATCATACAGTCTCGTAATGAGTTTTATTGAGTTTTCTTAAATTCCATTTCGAATGTAAACTTATAATTCCAACCTATCAGCTTATACGTTGTACAGCAAAGTGAATACATTAAAGATTCTTGGTAGTTTGGTCATCCCTGTGATCTTCTGTGGCTCGACTAGTGCAAAACGGTGATGACATATATTAAAAATAGGGTTAGCAAACTGCGAGTACAATCAGATTATTTTACTCTTCAGACACTTTAACATAGCTCGTAAAATGTGGGCTAACCCACTACACACCACAACACTGTTCACCACTGAATAATATCAGACTGAAAAAAACTAGACATTGGAATACTAACTTAAGTCAACGAACGGGTAGCAATTATAAGGCGTGGTTACCGCTGACCTACCGCTAGTCAGTGTGTAAAATCAATATGTTTAGCTCGACAGAAATATCGATAAATTAAGGTCAGATGTCTTCGACATATTTTCGGCAGATCGATGAAATCGTACGTACATTTGATGACTTCAAAGCAAGCAGTGCAACGATGGCCACAGATACGTTGCTGACGCCATTACTAAACAGTTATGCAAGTAGGAGGAAATAACCATAGTGTCAACATAATAGAGTGAGACAATATATTAAACCCTTGTGTCAAGACAGTCAATAGATCAGGCTGTACACACGCTAGAACTAGTTGAGCGTAAGACGGACTATACAACTTTCATTGGGCTCTTTTGTTAATTGTCAATGCTTCAATGAAAAGTCTAACGAACAACGGCAACATTCGCCGATCGAACCTAATTACAGCGTTATTTCCCCAAACGTCTTCAGGCACGAACTGAAGCAGCCAGAAAAATCCCAACCTTGAAGAAGAAGTAGTGCATATCCTCGCCACTGCCGGGACTAGAACTCTGGTCACGCTTTCATGAGGGAGCCGTGTTGACCACTGCGCCAATGACCTCACATTAGGCACGACCGAATTATCATATGTGAACACTCAACCACTTTCGCTAGTGAGTAGTGATCAGGTTGCTTGGTCACCTTGAGATGAGACACAGTAATTGTCCTGTTAATTCAAATCGATGACCCCTCGATTAGGACTTCTCTCCAAGTTGAAATTGAGTCTAGTGCTTCTTTTCGAAAGGGGCCGACTAGAAAATCTATAGGAATGCAACAGCTGCGATCAATTGTGGATGATGTTCAATCTATATGAAAATAGAAAGTCCCGCAAATGACCAGCCAACTCATTGGTGCAACCATATAGCTTCCATCAGCGGCCAAGCCTAAGGAAATAACGATGTGAAAGTCACACCCTTGCGCAGCACGTGAAGTTCAAATATTAATGGTTGAAGGACAGGTTTTTAGAACGAAGTTGACAAAATACCAATTCACTCGTAACAAATGACGTACTTGGTTGTAGCTGCCGGTGGCCATCATGCTGCTAGTAATGTTTACGTCACACCGCCGGTTGATTACACGACTTTCATCGAATATTTCTCAGTAATCGAACCAGCAAGCTAGCTGGTCAGAGCATAATTCCGCTGAGTTCAGTAAGCTGACCGAAAATTATTAGAAAACTGACCATCCCATTGAAGCGCGGCTGGTTGGCAAACTCATATTTTGAACTCAGCAGTGTGTCGAGAACAAGTACACTAAGGTAGTTTCAACGGTATGACATCACTAGGAATCACAAGAAGGTAGTCGGTGACAAACACCGATGGAAAGCCAGATTGTACAACCCCATGAAGCATAAGAATCCATACAATACAAAGAGAGGACGGTGCAGTGCATACGGAAACGCTAATCTGGCCAGTAGGAAGAAGTGAGTTCGTCTTTCACTGTCGCTTCTTCGACAACGTAAGTCGCAAGGACTTGGTGCAGAAACACTCGAATATAATACGTTATGATCAGAATGACCGGATATTTTTAGAACGATAATGTTCAAGTTCTTTGATGCAAACTTGTGTGGGTAATCAAATCGTTTCCCAAAATGGAATGCTTATCTCGATCCATTCGATCGCTTAACATAAAACTCCAAAAAAATCTTTGGGATCATGACGAGTGAGTGATTGTCAGTGGCAGATAACTGCAGACGTTTTTCTTTTTGAGATTAACACTTTTTTACAAGTGGCATGTAAAACAAGGAGGCATTATGGTACATAGACAATGGATAATCGAAGCAGTAATATTCAGCTGAGGTGAACAAACTAGGTATAAACAGACGAGAACGAAACCATGATAATTTTCAAAGCATACTCGAACTGATCGCGTCAGTTGTTTTTATTTAACTTTGTACAGTCCTCGAGGTGCGGTGTTCCGCTAGGCACACTTGTAACGAACACGTAGGCTTACGAGGGAACCGATAATTGAGAGAAAAATGGATATTCGATAAGAGCCACTAAATCGATTTAGTGATATACGACTGTTCGTACGTAGAAAACTAGCGAGAGGAAAACACTTCTCATCTCAGATCCGAGTAAACCAAATCATGTCAACTGCCGCTACGCATACCTTGCTCCAAAGTGTACGTGACCAAATTTAACTTTATCGATCAAACTAGCTATGTGGAAAGAAAATCAAACCCGGATAAACGTTTTCTTGTAAATAAGAATGTAAAATCTTTTGTTCATTTAGGAACTATTGACTGTGCCTATCAATATGTGAGTAATTTCGTTGTGTGATACCTAGCCACTGTTATTTTCCTTAATTTTGCACAGTATGACTGAATTTAAATGAGAAACTGAAAAATTTAGGGGTATTTTAATTTTCACATAGAGTTTTGAATTTGAGTGGGTGGCTTCTTTAGAGCGATATTATCATAGCGTAAGTATGACCGTTTTGTATGCAGGTACTTATAAGAGGACAACAACTTCATGAGTCTCATCACTAGCTTAGAAATAACAGGAGTGGATCGAGAACAGTCAAAGTGGAGTATTTGGAGTGATGTGGATAATTACCAGGAGTTTGGTAAATCAACTAGTAGAGTACTTGTTGTTCAATTGTACGCTGTCCCTGTTGCTGGTTCTACTCCAGTCGAAACTCAGATTTTTTTGCAATATGGTTTCTACTAGAACGCATCCAACTAATGAAAAACTAAACAATCGGATCCTTAAGAGGATTAAATGTATGCGGTCTGCTCACTAGCAATTTAAAGAGTGACAGAAAATACACAAGACGTCCATAACATAAAATTCGACAGTAGGTGGTGGTGAAACTCACTTTCTGCATTGGCAATCCTGTGATAATGTTCTACTTTATCATCTAAAACGTTTTCAACTTTTTGTTGATCATTCGGAACGCCATTCAAGTCGTGTTTGTCCTGCACATTTGACGACTCTTGACCTTTGTTTTCTATTCGCTTCGCTTCATCTTGATCAGCTTTTGGAAGTTCGATAAAATCTACAACTGGTTCTCTCACGTTCTCATCATGAGATGGTGGCATTGGTGGAGGTGCATGTTCTGCCTTCTCATTTGGTTGTGGTTGAAGCTGAAGTTGTTGTTCAGGTGGTTTTTGTTGATCATTTTGCTGTTGCGGTTGGACTGGTTGTTCGGGCTTTTGTTGCTGCTGTTGCTGCTTTTCTTGTGAGTCCTTTTCATCTGGCCTCGTATCCTCGTTCTTCTGTGCTGGCGGTGGCAGTTGCAGTTGCGGAAGCTGTTGCTGCTGCTCATTACCAACCTGCTTTTGTTCTTGCATTAGCTGGACGATCATATTTTCATTTGCCGGTTCTGCTGCATTTTTGTTTATTTCCAGTAGTTGAGCACCGGGCTTCTTTGGGTCTACAACGTCTTCTTTGAGGTTTGTCTCGATTTGGACGTCACCACGGGGTAGTAGTAGTTGTTGTTGTTCTTGTGGTTGTTGTTGCTGCTGCTGTGGTTGTTGTTGTTCATGCTGGATCACTGGCACAGCTAAGATCGACCCCTCAAAGTGTAAAGCCAGCAGTACTGGAAAACATCAAGAGGACTCATTGTAAAAACTTATTGCGCCTGACTCAGGTTTTGAAACATCAGAATCATTTCATCCTTGTCAAGAATAAAAGCATACAGGAAACAATGTATTCCTTCAACAGTTCTGGTCGAAGCTACGATTTTACATATTTTGCAAACAGATATCCGAACTGTACATGAGAATAAGGCGTCATTTGTAAAACAGTGTAATTGCGGCCTTCATCGCCCGGTTTCGTGAATGTTCTTGCTTTACACAAAAACTAAGCATAACAATAATAACCATTTTAATTTGAGTTAAAATTTTATGATCACCTTTGGTCTATTTTCAGCGACCTTAGATAGCTGTAGTCATTCTCATCTTTACCCGTCGTTTTATAGTCGTTTCTTACCCTTTTAAGTTAGCTGTTATTTGAAAGGTGAAGATTCTCCAACTGACCTAGAGCCCAATCTCCAATATTTAGCACAAAACCTGGCCGTTCTATCAACAAAACTACAATTGGTATCAACACTACACGAGAACCTAGGGCTCCACAGCATACTGGCACACGCGTCCATATTATATACGAACGCAGCCCTGAGTTGCGCTCGACAAGTGCTTTGGGTAATCGGCCCCAAAACGTAGCAGTCTCAAGGTTTTGCATCCTATAAACAAATAGCCAGGTTGTAATTGAAAGTAAGACATGGTCTGTAAGACAGCATCATTGTGAATCTCATTGACTCGTATAATCCACTGTTTTTATTCCATAACCAACTAAGTCGAACAGCAGTGAAATTAGTAGTATCATTGGCATCATCATAAACGGCAATAAATCAATGGTTATCCCTGGTCTTTAATTGTCACACAACCATGGAGAAAAAAGCAAATCCTGTGCAGAAAGGGAAAAAAACGAAACAGAGAGAAGAAACCTAACTGTCAAAATTGGCCACCTTTATATTCAAACATTTGGCATCAAGGTGCTAAACCTTACAAACAAACAACCATCCTAATAAGTAAAGGTAAGACAACATCATCCAGATAGCCGCTTCAAGGCAATCACCACTCCGCGTCACTAAGTGCACTAACTTCACAGAAAACCCGGTTAAACAACGACAATATTCAAGTCACCGGGCCCGATTGACCGCCATCTTACCTAACGTCAAGTTCAGCTGTTATGAGACAAACTCAAACAAGCGAAACTTTTCGGTTTAATAATGATACCATAAAGAACCACCAGTTGATAAATACCTCGTTGTATTGTGGCCGTGTTCACATAACGATCGGCTTGCACTGACGAACACCATCAGACCCAACGTTTGAAATGCGGATATGTGACCGATGCCCACACTCAAAGCTATACGTCATTAGTGTTTTTGTTCAAGGGATAGAGCAACAGTGAGGGTGAGAGTTAATCAGAAATTGGGAGGGCAAACGCGACTAGTCTGTATCATCGTAATGGATGGAGGCAGTAGATAACCGGATATTCATTTACTGGATAGCCGCTGAAGAATGAGACGTCTGAAAAACAACCCCTTGCTGAAAGCAATGACAAACCTGTTAGGAAAGATTAGACTACGACAAGAACGTTTGCATTGTTTTTTAATTCATTTGATGTGTGTAAATTCACTTTTATACAAAAGATCAGGACATTCCATAACATCGACAACGCTCGTGATGATTGTGCTTTGGGCTCCCCGTGATAAGTAGACCGTAGAAACATATGAACATGGCCAGCATCGATCGGCTCTCAGATTTATCGTCCCACTGTGAACTGGATATAGGTAAAGTTGTTTTCGTCTGCCGATGATGTGCGCTTAAGCCAACCATTATGCACATAGGAACCTCTACTCAAACGATGCATAT
The DNA here is from genome assembly GCA_014338405.1 of Paragonimus skrjabini miyazakii. Classification (NCBI taxonomy): domain Eukaryota; kingdom Metazoa; phylum Platyhelminthes; class Trematoda; order Plagiorchiida; family Troglotrematidae; genus Paragonimus; species Paragonimus skrjabini miyazakii. The sequence continues at coordinate 74,621 of JTDE01002412.1, forward strand.
GGGACAAGTGTCCTGGTGGAAAAAGCTTTGATCCGTGCCACAAAGGGCGTCGGTTTGGACAGTAGTCCGACTATCTCCCCTTGATCAGTTCGAGGATAACAAAAAGGAAACTCGAGTCTAGTACTTCTTTTCAAAAGGGGCTGACAAAAAGTCTATGGGAATGCGATAGCTGCGATCAATTGTACATGATGTTCAATCTATATGAAAATCAGAATCCCCTACTACTCATTAGTAATCAAAATATTGCTCAAGTTAATGATTTCCGTGAGGGGTCATCGATTATATTTAACAGGACAGTTACTGAGTTTCTTGTCGAGGCGAATGGTCAACCTGATCACTACTCACAAGCGAAAGTGGTTGAGAGTTCACATACAGTTAATTGGTCTTACCCAACCTAAGGTCAACGGCACAGTGGTCAACACGGTTGCCTCATGAAAGCGTGGCCAGAGTTCTAGTCTTGGCCGTGGCAAGGATATTCATTAATGAATAGGTAAAATGAGGGCGAAACTCGAGTCTAATGCCTTTGAAGTTAGAAAGGGGCCAATTGGAAAGTCTATGAGGAGGCGACAGCTGCAACCAATTGCGAGTGATGTTCAATCCATACGAAAATCAAAATCCCCTATTACTCAGTAAACTGAGGTTTTTTTACTTGATCATATTGTTCATATTAATAGAACAACGTTTCCAGCGACTTGGATATTTGGCGTCGTTGGTTATACGTACGTCTCTCAACGTTCGTCAGGAGAACGTACAGTTATCATTTGAGGCTGAATTTTAACATAACAGCTGTAAGACATGTAAACATATATCTCGTCAACTGATTGCTAAAATACAATGAAAGAAAAAGGTAGCAAAAAAATTGACCTCGGTAAAACGAGAGCATCATTCGATGTCCTTTGAACAAACAGCACTAGTTGCCGTCGGTCGGACAACAGCTCTTCATCAACAACCCCGAATGTGAGGTCATGATCACGGAAAGATGTAGTATGGCAGTTGGTAGAGCGGTATTCTGACCGATTACAAAAGCGTGTGCGACGATGGAACACCCATGAGTTCTTGCTCAGCCAATCTTCTGTCTATTTGGTCTCGTCACTCATTGTATCGACTAGTTGAGAAACGTTTTCCTTCAAATGTTAGAAAGATGGGATTCGAGTCATCGTAAACACATTATGCGATCACATTGTGCTCATGATATTTCAACTTTCACCCACAACGTATGCTTTTGTACGTCATATAGTCACACGAATTATTCACGTCCCAGTTTGAAAGTGAGCCAAACAACAGAGTTCACTAACTGCCTAGTTTTTAAAATAGTTTATCAACCAAACTTTGCACAGAGCGTCGGTCTGCCCAATATAAATTAGAATGGTCAGTTCCCCTAACTGTATGGCACTGCGCTCATCGCTTATTAACCTGTTCCACTCAAAACCAACTTTGTTAGCGCCGGACGGATCAATGTAGAAAAACACTTCGCACATGAGAAAGTGTTTCCATCTACAACCGATGCTAACAGCATACCTACACAAAGTTTTGGCGGGCTGGGAGTATTTGTGACTCGTAGAGGCAGTAGCAAAAGACTTTAGGTGAGATGGCGGTAAATATGGCTTAGTGAAGTGAAGGATGTCGTTGTTTGGCCGATTCGTCTGTAATATAAGTGCGAATAACAGGGCAAGCCAGTGACAGTCATAAGGAGACTGTCTTGTAGATGGTTTCCTTTTGCCTGTTTTGCTTATGTGAGTGTTAGACGTAGGCACCTTGAGGATGGACATATTTGACGCATCTGCATCTGAACTATCTCTGTCTTTTATTTTCCTCGTGCGTTCACTTTTATTCCCTTTAGCATTTTTTCTTCTAAGTTGTTCTGGGTTATTGTTGTAAGATGTAACCATTCGAGTTACAGTGTTTTCGGGTTGGTTAGTATGATGACGGTTGGGCTTATGACCATTACGAACATCTTCGATAGTTAGGTCCCTCCGTTCCTCTACTGGCTATGGGTTGCATTGTTTCGCGGTTGTACGGCTGTTAAGCATCAGCGCGGACCACTGATGTATTATCGTGTTTGATGAAAACGATGGAGAACTAAACCTAGTTTGTCAACATACTGACAGTTGGGCTGATCACCAAAATGTACGAAACCGTATGCTAACAATCTTCAGTCATCGCTCCGGTAACTTACAGTTTGATTCATAAAAAACTTAAGGGCAGATACTCACTAGACTGACTGTAAAAATAGGTACAATTTAACAATATCCTAGTTTGTGAACCTCAGTGGGCTTAGGGTTGGTATATGTTGGGGAGCTTGCAATTAGCGAAAGCCAACGCGACATATCTGTAAGACGAAGTAAATCTGAAGTGACTGATACAAGCAGATCTCCAGGTGAACTGAAGCCAGTCCAGCTAAAAATTGAAACAGGCAAACCGTACCTGAACAGTTTTTTAGAGGTCTCTAAACCACTGAACAAAAAAAGGATACATCCTGAAATATTTTCCCTCATATTTTACTTCTCAACTTGATTCTGAACTATTAAAAAATCAGTGATTACGTTGTGGCTCCGCTCTCCAGGAGCCCTTGGATTCCAGTAATCTTTACCTCATTTTGTTGTAGGCCAGTGCATCATAAGATTGTCGTTGTGTAGTAAAAAAACGCTGGACAGTGTAAAGGCAATTAGCCTGTTGTCGTTTTTTAAATGTTTGCAGTTGTCCTCATTAGTTAAATGTTTGCAGTTGTCCTCATTAGTTACTTTAACTCGTAATTCCTCATTGGTGTGTGGTAATTATGTAACCGTCACAAACTACCAGCGAACGGTATCCAATAATATACCTTTTTTAGAGAAACTGCGGGTAATAAGATTCAAATAGTAATCCTGACCACACATCTAGTTTGCCGGCCTTTACAAAATCAAGTTGTCCAGTTCACAATGTCGGGCTTACAATGATTGCATTCTATTGGATTGAAACACCTTCTCTCTCAAGAAAGAACATCTTCATAAAAGAAATATTTTTACTCTCCTTAGCATATGTTTCTTGTTTGGCGAGAACTGTACCTCACTGTCGTCATACTTCCTGGTGTACACGTTCGAACTGCCTTACAGCAAGCGGTTGAAAAAGCAAAAGAAAGCAGAAACTGTTTTCTTACGATTCTGAGAAACATCGAGTAGCTAACTCACTCGGTTTATAATTTTAGTTTGGAAAAGTGGCGACTCTGTGAAAACGCAAGCCGTTGCGTATGTGGTTACCTCAAAAAGTAATGAACGCTTGTCAAGTTACCACCGTTTCAATAGAAAACAAACTCAATTAAGGTTGTCAGAATAACGTGCATTACATCTCACCTGAAATCAAACTGCCTATTGCGAGTAACCGAACTTGTTGGAACATTCGTAGTGAAATATCAACTGAACTGCTGAAACCAATCAGGAATGAACACAAATTATCTAAGGGAAGATTAAGCTTAAGCACTCTTCAGGTTACTTGTTAACAACGGAATAAATTCACAGAAAATAAACATTATTACTGGTAAGTTGTACAGCATTCACGTCTTTAGTAAAAGAGGCGCCTCGAAATACTGTAACGACTACTCTGAGCTTGCGCGGCTGTAGCTAGTGCAAACTGGCAATCCGAAATGGGTTGTGTTCATCAATACTAACGGGGTGTGAACAAGTTACACATCAACTACAATATAAACCCCGTCGTCACAAATGACTATCATAAAACTGGTGGAACGGACGAGAGTTACAGTTCGTATCGCAAAGGGTTGTCGGTGTGATCCTGTTCAGACTCCCTTTGTCTGATGAGCAAAAACAAGGACAAGACCAGTGGCGGAGTGTCGGTTTGAGGTAGAGAACACTGAAGTAGTGTAAAAGACATTTCTAGTGACACGCTGAATAACTGAAAGCAAGTAGTCGGGTCTCCTACAAAATGCTATATAAGCTCCGTGACGGTATAGCGACATAGCGTGAGCGACCCCGACGCAAAAGAGTTTCAGATGCCCCAACGGGAACACAAGGGTTCTCGAGGAGGAAGCCCTTCGTCTGGTGTGCTATACATATGGCGTGCGGACATCTCCAGTCACCGCCATATGTGGACAACCTACGAAGAAAGGTGTGTAAATAATCTCGGTGATCACCGGCGCCAACCGATAGACAAGATGTGCAGGTTACCTTGAATGGCTAGCCCCTATTCCGACGGCGTAAGAACCGCGTTGATTAACGGTCCTCGGCAACAGGGAGCATGCGTTTCAACATTCACTTCGGTCTTAGACCCCGGAATGGAGATATCCGATGCATCCGATGTGCTTCCACTGGTGAATCATCGAACTGCCGTACTGCTTCTGCCGCACCCCCAAGCAGTGTGCACTGGACATCCTGGATGGGTGAACTACATCTGAAAGGCGGGTGAACCGAATCATTAATGGCCATTAGTTCCCAATGGACTGCAAATTTCGTGCTACGCCCCGCTGCCTTAAATTTGAACGCAAACTCAAATTAATGATGAATTTTTCATGTCTTTTTGTTAAAACTTTTCTGCTGAGGTGTCGGCAGCTGGCTTTACTATCATGTTAAACTTTACTGCACCAGCCAATTTTGTCTTGTTTCTCCGTCTTCTATCAAATGACTTCTTATTTCGTGACCTCTCAATCCGGCTTTTGCACACACACAACAGACTATCTTCATTTATTGCTCGCGACGGGAATAAGTCTG